>CM022763.1:30005339-30025339 GCA_012411365.1 Ameiurus melas
GATGGTACTATAGTGTAGTGTTGGGTCCGAGTCCACTTTTGTCAAGATCGACTCGAGAACAAGTCCTTAACCAATCGAGTCCGAATCCAAAAGGGGCCGAGTCGGACTCGAGTCCGAGTCCAGAAAGATTCGGAATTGCGAAACACTGAGCTGTTAAATTAATTATTAATTATTAATTATTTTAACCTTAACAAACCAATGGCAACATAAAAGTAACAAAAAATACCACTATTACATCTCGCCATTGGCATTTAATATTTTTATTTCATGTCATCAGCACCAGTTTCCTATCAAAAAAAAAATAGGTTCAAAGTTAAAAAAAAAAAAAGTAGTATGGAGGTATCTGTAGAACTTTTATTATATTACAAGTGTATGAAAATACAAACGAACCTGTTTTGTTATTGTATCACACTATATTGTGTCCTCCAGGTTTTCAATGATTTGATGCGTCTCCCCTACAGTTATATAGTCTGAGCGAGAGAGAGAGAGAGAGAGAGAGAGAGAGAGAGAGTAGACTTACATTCAGCAGCAGCTCATAACAACAAGCTTCATGCTTTATTACTTTGTTTTATGTCGTTATTTATTTTTTTATCTTTCTTTTTATGTTACACGTGTCAGGAACTTGACTGAATCCAAAACGTCCAAGAATGTGTCAAGTTCCATCCATCCATCCATCCATCTTCTATGGGTCACGGGGAACCTGGAGTCTATCCCAGGGAGCATCGGGGTACGAGGCGGGGTACACCCTGGACAGGGTGCCAGTCCATCGCAGGGCACACAATCACACACACACTCATTCATACACTACGGACACACTTTAGACACGCTAATCAGCCTACCATGCATGTCTTTGGACTGGTGGAGGAAACCGGAGAACCCGGAGGAAACCCCCGCAGCACGGGGAGAACATGCACCGTGTCAAGTTCGGCTACAAATTTACCCGAGTGCGTGAGTTCGTTCATAATCGGACTCGAGTACCCCAACTCTACTATAGTGCTTAAAATGTAAGGTGTGGCATCCTGTGTTAGCAATCCAGCTAGTGCAGGAGCTCCAGCTTAAGTCAGCTAAATGATGAAATAAGTCTCCACTTGTTGTTTTAATACAGTGCAGCTCCTTAAGACAGACACAGAGGAATTTAAGCTGCGTGTGATGAGCTCTGCTAAAAGCCATGTCTCGGTCTGCACCTCTCTCTCTCTCTCTCTCTCTGTCTCTGTCTCTGCGAGCTGGAATCATGGTGTGCACTGGAGTGTTCTAGCAGTTTGGGGTCGCACCAGAAGTAGAATAATAACTCTAAGCAATTTATGTGCGAAAGACGATTTGCCTCAACGTACAGCAAAACACTGTGTGTGAAAACAGCGATGCGAATTCTCACTGGACGAGACTTGAAAATGCTCTAAAAAGCTTTATCCTGTCCTCTAAGCCTCCGGTTTATTAGGCGTATCGATCTCGCACTCGAATAAACAAGCGACCGATGCTACGACTGCACGCAAAGGGGCTAATTTGCAGGTGTAATCTGACGAGTTTCACGTGCAGTCGGTGGATGCTCTGCAGGTGGTTTACAGAAATAATGACATAAATTGCAGCACGTGCAAAGTAGGTCGTGAAGTAAACAATATGTAAATGAGTTTTTAATTAAGTGGTAATTGTTCTCAGGAGCCGTGATGAATTCGGTGCTAAGAGTAAAATTGAATCTTTGTGTAAAAGTAAGACAAAGTCTTTTCACATGCGCTCTATACGCTATACACAGCTTGCCATTGCAGCGTGCTTTTCCGAGTACTGTTTCCTCTGTTTGGGTTTCGATTGCCTTGTATTGCCTCGTTTGCCTGATGTTTGACCGCGGCCTGTTTCTCTGCTGGCTTGCGTCGTTAATAAACGGCTCATTCGTAAGATACATTCACACTCACAGTGACTTTATTGCTGCGAAACGCCAGTCCCTGTTCTATGTCGTCGCCGGTAGGAGTTCCTACTACTCGTTTCCACGGTAGCGTTTACAACGGGGGAAATGAGTATTGAACGCGTCAACATTTTTTCCAGTCAGTATATTTTCAATGAGACCATCCACGTGAAGTTTTCACCAGACATCAGAATTTACTCAAGAAATCCAGAAATATAAAGAATCCACAACATTAAAGTCCATAAACAAAGTTCATAATAAAGGAAATTGATCAGGATTAAACGCATTTTTAGAACATTTAAAAATAATAATAATAATAATAATTTCACAGGAGGACGTTTGTAATTTTTTAGTTTTATTTTCCGTGTTTCTTTCTTGAAAGAAGTGAACTTGTCTGCCAACAGATTTAGGAAATGCCAAGCTTGAAACAATCTAAAACAGGCTGACTTATCATATATTTCATTTTTATTAAACATATAATATATCCATCCATCTTCTACCGCTTACTCCTTGTTCAGGGTCGCGGGGAACCTGGAGCCTATCCCAGGGAGCATGGGGCACGAGGCGGGGTACACCCTGGACAGGGTGCTAGTCCATCGCAGGGCATAATCACACACACACTCACACACCCATTCATACACTACGGACATTTTAGACACACCAATCAGCCGAAGGTTGCTAATTAATGTTTTGTAAAACGATTCAAAATGTTTGAACCCTTTCATTTTTAACGCTATTCAGGTGTCCACTCCAGTGGACTGCATGCGTTCAAATGAAGAATTAGAAAAAAAAAAAAACCCAATGTGAAGAGTTTCCTCCAGGGTTTGGCAGAAACTTGTAGCTTAGCATCCTTTAACACTCACCTCAGCTATACAAAGTGTTATCTTTGACAGCAAAAGGCCAGGGACCAGTGTTAAAGCTTCACACACACACACACACACACACACAGACCACAGACATGCTCTATCTTTACACCCACACTGTTTGCTGCTGATTTTTTTTTTTTTCATTGCTGTCTCCTAAGCTCTAATTATGTAGGCATTTCTTCAATGAGAAATTTGCAGCCTCTGTTTTTTTTTTTTTCCCTCCTTCTAATTCACTGTCAAGTCATGTAGGCCCTGATGGAGCCATTCTGCAGCATTCTGTTGCAGGAAATGGAGTGTTAGATGGTTGATGTCTGATTGTAATTATGTTCCTTTGTTACAACGGCCAGTGGATAATCAGACGGCCAATTAGCACAGGTGTAGGAGAACAATCATGTTTTTACTCAAATACAATGAAAGTGTGTGTGTGTGTGTGTGTGTGTGTGTGTGTGTATATATATATATATAGTCAGATTCTAGCCTCTTCCAAGGGCAGGATAAATTCTGTGTTTTAGCCTGTCACTCCTGCCCTGCGACAAACACTCAAGATTGCAGAGCTTCTTAGCTTCTGAATATTTGTATTCATCTAAAAGTCCATATAAAGTCTAATTAATATATATATATATATATATATATATATATATATATATATATATATATATATATATATATATATATATATATATATATATATATATATATCTATATATATATATATATATATATATATATATATATATATATATATATATATATATATATATATATATATATTTAGCTAAGTGCCTCAAGATAAAGTGCTATGGAAATCTCATTATTTCAAGATATATTTTCATAATTCTGACTACGTAACTCATAACGTCCAGATGTAGCTATTTCAAGTTACTATCTTATAGCAATATATGCTTGTGTTTATGTTATTGTATTGTTATTACCATATATTATGTCATCATTTATTTATTTCAAGATATTGCCATTATTTCTAGCACTATCTTGTTATGATATCTCGTCATATACTTAATCATTCATTATTTCAAGATAGTCTGTCATCTGACTTATCATCTGGTTAAATTCAAGATAATTTAACTGCAATGTCTTAGTTCAATTTGAAATTTCACTATATATATATATGTGTGTGTGTATAGTTTTTATTTACATAATATATCAAGAATTGAGGTATCGTTTCATTAAATAAAGATATCCATTCATTATTCTGACTATTTATCTCGTAGAATCTTATTTAAATATGCAGTGTGTTGTTATTTTAAATGACTACAATTTCATGATAATATCGTGTTATTATTCTGACCTATTATCTCATTATTTCAAGATATTACATTTGTCATTATTTGAATTTTTATATCTTGTTATTTCAATATGTTATCATAAAATCGACATATCGCCACGTTACATTTTTAAATTCCGTCACTTTGATGTGTTAACATCTGGCGATTTTAAGATATTAATTAAAAACAACGAGCTCCTGATAATGATGAGATATTAAGTTTAAATAATTTAAAAAGAACAAAATATTAAGTTGAAACAAATGTAAAATCCGGTCATTCGCAACTTCTTTTAATGCAGTTTAGTTGAGGTTGTGGTCTGAACTGTCTCTTATTCACCAAAAACTCAACCCACCATCCTACAGCCTACAATCGCTTTAAATTCTCTTCAGATTTTGGGATTATTTTTTCTTTTCCTCTATTTCCGGTATGGTGGTTAATATAAAGGGAACCCTACCTTGCTTGTACAAGTCTCCATGAAGAAACTTGACTTAATTTAACTTTTATTTACAATCGCACCGAAAAATGATGGCAGAATCAATAGCATCTAATTATTAAGCGAATTGAAAAACTCAGCAGTGTATCTTCATCACATAATCAGAAGATTTAGTAGGTGTAGCTGTGACATTTAACTGACATTTCTGTAATGAGGACACGCACAAGACGCACTGAAATCCCCCGGGTATAACTTGAACTGATAAACAGGGCAGATGATTGCAATAATGACTATAACACCACAGCACTGTCGAATTATGGATTCTGATTGGTCAGATGGTGTGGATTCATTTCCTATATCAGCAGCTCTGACAGTAGTTCAGCTGCAAATCAGGTTTATATGAATGTTCGCATGCTAATACGTTATGAACAGCTCATACACAGGGATTTGCACTGTAGACACTGCACATAAACAGATTAAACATGTGGGTAATAGTTGATTTGGTGAAGTTTTTTGTAATCCAATTAAATTGTATTTGTACAACGCTTTTAACAATGGACACTGTGTCTCAGAGCAGCTTTAGAGAAACGTATAAACACAGGATGGAGATTTTAAGTGTGTGAATTTATCCCTATCGAGCGAGACGGTGGAGACGGTGGTTAGGAAAAACTCCCTGAGATGATCTGAGGAAGAAACCAGGAGAGGAACCGGACTCAGAAGGGAACCCGTCGTCATCTGGGCAACGACGGATCGTGTGAAAGTAAAAGGAAGTTCATGATGGTGTTTATATGAAGTCTGTTTGTTGAAAGAGTCCACTGTTCACTAAAGGAGACCTGAGTGTAAAACTGCATGTGGTGTCTGCAGTCCCAAGGACATCGCACCAACCGTAGTCCCAGCAACCACAGCGAGAACGTCCATGTAGAATTGAGGTCCAAAACCATTTCCATGGTACTTCAAGCGGTACCGTCCTCAGAGATCTCCAGACTGCTCCGCTTTGGGCTGTCCTCAGTAGCAGAATGTAGCTTCCAGTTGATGAGAACTCCAGCCAGAAGTAGGGCATCAGGAGGAATCAGGCAGGTCCGGAGAGCAGAGACGGTCAGGATCACTGCTATCTCAGGAGTATCATGTGTA
Organism: Ameiurus melas; assembly: GCA_012411365.1. Lineage (NCBI taxonomy): Eukaryota > Metazoa > Chordata > Actinopteri > Siluriformes > Ictaluridae > Ameiurus > Ameiurus melas. Next base: position 30,010,947 of record CM022763.1, read on the forward strand.
GCTCAACAGAAGGACAGACGTTTATTTAACATCTATAGAAGGAGTCTCCAGTGTCTTAAGTAAAGCTGTACCTAAGATCTTCAGGTCAGAGGAGTTTCAGCTTTGCAGTTCATTTGTAACATGACAATTTGCAGTTTGTTTGTTTTATTGTCTTATTAACGTCGAGGCACAGAAAGAAAGACTGTTTATAGCTGCGATAACACGTGACAACAGGAACTGACTTGTTCTACGGATGTTCCCCAAAATTAAAAGAAGCTACAAAAGAATAAAAAAGTACAACGTTTTATTCTTTAATAACCATAAAGTATCATTTTTGGCCAATTCTTGCGGTGTAAAAGACTTCAGGATGTACTGCGATTGAAAACTAATCCACTTTCAGGATGCTAACAGTAATGTACTTCACGTCACACCGGCCCATTGTTGTTGTATTTTTCTATAAAAGAACAACACTGAGTGTTTTATTCCTTACATAAAAGCTGTGCAGGAAAGTAGCAGCTCTGAATCGTCCTCAACACCCATAAAAATAAACACACATGTATTACTTTTTACCAACACTGAAGTACATATAAGTCATAAACTTGCCAACCGGGGTCATCGGCCATCGAATTTAATGAAACATCGATTCCGCACAGCAAACACCCGAGGCCTGTTTTGTACGTTCGGCTATTATCAGGCTCTCATCTGGCATAAATCTATTTCATTCATGTTGCAAAACAGACAGAAATCAGCCATTGATCTGTTTAGCTTTCGGCATCAATATGTTTTGGTTACTTTTTCTACTAAAGGCAACTTATAAATATACGATCGAAAGAGATGTCCAATCATGAAGCTTCATTTTTTTTTTCTTGAACAGTTGATGTAGTATAAATGCATGCAATCGTGTGTATTGCAATAGTCATGAAGTGTTTTGTAAATCAGAATCAGTCCGACTGTTTTTTTGTTTCGTTTTGTTTGTAAATTGCTGAATATTGGTAGGAATCACAGACACAATCCCCGGATGTCATCTCAGGGAGTTTTTCCTCTCTGAAAGTTTACAGTACAGACATCACACAACTCTACACATTTTATGTGTCCTGTCTTAGGGCAATTAGTTCATTTAGTTTATTCCACAAGAGGTCATTTCAATAAAAATAGCTGTAATGGATGATTTATTTCAGCTTTTATTTACTGTATCAAAAGTTAAACAGACCTTCATTGTTTGGTTGCATTGCCTTTTCTTTATTGAACTTGAGTGGAACGCAAGCTTCTTACAATAAATCCTCCTGACAGAACTGGTGTAACTCAGTGAGGTTTGTTGGCCTCCTCTATGGAATTCAGCTCAGGGCTTTGTGATGATCCATCCATCCATTCATCTTCTGTACCGCTTATACTCTTCAGGGTCACAGGGAACCTGGATCCTATCCCATAGGCTCAGATCCCATAGGCAGGGTACACCCTGGACAGGGTGCCAGTCCATCACAGGGCACAATCACATACACACTCACACACCCATGCATACACTTTGGACACGCCAATCAGCCTACCGTGCATGTCTTTGGACTGGGGGAGGAAACCGGAGTATCCGGAGGAAACCCCCGCAGCACGGGGAGAACATGCAAACTCCGCACACACAGACCCACAGTGGGAATCAAACCCCTGACCCTGGAGGTGTGAGGAGAACGTGCTAACCACTAAGATATTTTTTTCCAACTTTGGAGGTATGCACAAGATCATTGTCCTGCTGGAAGACCCAGTTGTGACCAAATTTGTACTTTCTTGAGCTTTTGCTTCAATATTCCTAGATACTCCTCCATCCTCATGATGATGAATCTATTTTCTGAAGCGCAAAAGTCCTTTATCCAGCAAAGCACCCCCACATGATGATGTTGCCACCATCATGCTTCACAGATGGAACAGTGTTCTTCAGATTAAAACCCTAACCCTAACATCTTGGAGTAGTGGCGTCTTCCTTGCAAAACAATGTCGGACTCTGTCGATGGTGGCTGTGCAAACGTTGGTACCTGATGCATCAAACATTTTCACCAGTTCCTTTCTTGTTGTCTTGGAGGTCAGTTGAACTTTTCAAACCAAAGTTCCTTCATCCATGGGAGTTAATTAGTGCCACTTCCTGAACGATACAGTGTCTGTGTATTCTCTAGATTTTTATATTTGCATACAATAGTTTGGTTCTCTCATGGTACCTTCAGTTGTTTGAAACTTGCTCCTGAGCTGGAAATGGACTTGTGTAAATCCAGCTGGGTTGCTTGGATTCTCCCATGGTACCAAGAGCTGAAAGAAACTGGCGCTTAAATACAGCAACAGATGCACTCCCAATTAGCTCCTAATTATGACAATTAGCCAAACAGAAGCTTCTAAAAGTCATTACAGGAATTTGTAGGATCTTCCAGATTGTTTAGAGAGAGTCAGTTTGGTGTAAATAAACGTCTGACCCACAGGAATTCTGATAGAGTGAATTAAAGCTGACATAAATGTTTGTTTTTTTAATCCACTGTTTTAAAATGGCCTTTGATGTGAACAAAGTAGACGCCCTAATTGACTTGCCAAAATAAATATATGGTAACATGAACTGAAAAAAAAACAACTTTCAAACTGAACAACTTTGATCTAGGTGCGTGTAAACTTTTGGTCTCAAGGGTAAACGTTTCTGTAAAGCTGCTAAAAAAAAAAAGATCCCGTGACACAGGGACCTGATTGACTGATTAATAATAAGTAGGTTACTCATTTCAGTATCAGTGAGTACTTAAAAAAATCATGTAATCATACTTAGTAATTGTCTGGTCTGAAAATGGCATCGATGCATCCCTAGTTAAAACAGTCCTAATTGGTTAATGAGGACCATCTAGATGATTGTGTGATGAAGTACTTGTATGAATGGTAATGGTTGATCTTTGTAGAATGGCATAATGACTGAGACAAAGACAGAAAGGTCATTGATGACATTTGCCTTATGTGGTCCGGGAACAAATTAGAATTTGCAGACTAATGCTGCTCTCTCCCTTTAACGAGCACCTAAAGAAATGATGGATGGCGATAATCTGAGCAGCCAGCAGAGCACATCGGCCGCCTGTTCACCCGCACAGGCATGTTTAAACACACGGCGGGAGGAAGACGGGTGAAAATAAATGTCCAAAAATAACTCCGATTGGCCAATTAGTTCAGGGAGTGAAAAAAAAAAAATTGGCTTGGTTTGCGAAAATAATTAGATGATGAACTTTAATGATGGTACATATGAAGTAAGTCGGGGTGGCACTTTCGAAAGATGTGTCCAAAGCCACAATTTTGGTCTCTAAGGGCCATTTGGGCGAGTGGCGAGGAAGCAGTTTGGGCTGAAATGCCACACTTTAGAGTCTTTAAAGTCATCGGTGCTCATGGGAAATTAAATTTCATATTGGGAATGTAGTCGAGATTTTGTTGCAGTCTTTTAAAACTTAAAAGGAAAGAGTGCCATCATTGGTGAATGTCTAGAACAAATATGACAAACTCTGGATGAGTTTACCTATAGAAAGCATTTTGCTATCCCTCTCTCTTAATGTCTCTCTCTCTCTCTCTCTCTCTCTCTCTCTCTCTCTCTCTCTCTGCTCCCACACATCCTAAGTGTCCCATCCTGAGCTGAACATTGGATAAACCCCTCATCGAGTTCTGACTGAAGGATTATGGGCTTTGCTCCATTTCTCCTAACTAAATGCAAATGGAGATTGAATCATGCGTTGGGGGGTGGGGGGGTCTTAAATCCTTCATCACACTTGTCAATATTGGAATGAATCATTCACACGACTATTGTGGGAAGAGAATATTATACAACTTCTTCCATGCTTGCTTCGAGGCATCCAGCACCACACCAGCTACCAAGTTCACTGCTCCGCCAACGCTGCTCGTGACAGCAGCAGAACTCTGCCGGACCATCGAGCATTCCAAGTCAGCACTTAGGGATTATTCACATCACACATGCCCAGACCAAAATATCTCCATATTTTAAACCAGCTACCATCATCATCCTTGTTCCAAAGACATCAATTCAACGTAGCACTCACATCAATATTAATAATGAAGTGCCTTGAAAGGTTGGTCATGACACACATAAAGAAAACATTCTGGCCATCCGTTAATGTGCAAACACACCACGCTATTCAACTTAAACTCACTCATCTCACTAAACACTACACATAAGAGTGATTGCCCAATTATCATGGCCATTCGGACATCGGGGTGAAAGTGAAATTATAGGGTTTCCCCTCTACAATGGCAGTTCGAATCGCCTCTTTGCAATTTCAGACAGTTTAATTTGTGGCACTAACATTAGTAACTGACACAGCTAAATGTCCCCACTCAATAAATCTCTGTTTATTGGTGATGCCACCACTTACGCTATTTTTTTTCCCCCTTACCTTGATCTCTGACTCAAGAAATCAATCTTGCAAACGCTGTGCGTTTGTGTCTTGGGCGGCTGTGGCTCAGGTGGTAGAGCGGGTTGTCCACTAATCGTAGGGTTGGTGGTTCGATTCCCGGCCCACGTGACTCCACATGCTGAAGTGTCCTTGGGCGAGACACTCAACCCCAAGTTGCTCCCGATGGCAAGCTAGCGCCTTGCATGGTGAGTGTGTGTGTGAATGGGTGAATGAGACACAGTTTTAAGTGCTTTGGATAAAAGCGCTATATAAGTGCACATTTACCAAACGCTAAAATTTCTCTCCATCATTGTCACCACTAGAGACACTGAGTAATTTACTGAAGTTCAATGCAAGTATTGGCGTATCCTGATTGTGGTGTGCATGCATACATTTTACTCTGGAATCCACATAAAGTTTTTTCGTCCGATTTTGGCTCAACCAAAGTGACTTATAATTAAGCTGACCCGATGAGGGTTAAAGCCATGCCCAAGAACCCAACAGTGGCAGCTTGGTAGTACAACAATTCAAACTCATTTCCTTCCAGTCAATTTTTTAGAGATGTACACGCTGAGCCATCTTCATAAAATAAATAAATAAATAAATAAATGGCCAAGAGTTTTTTGAGGCAGCCAAAGTGAGCTAGGGCAGCACAATGGCTTCACAACTCAAGGGTTTACTCGGGTCAGGTGGGATGACCGTTTCTGTCGATTTTTGCACGTTCTCATCATTTCTCGCTGGTTTTCTCTGGTGTCCTCCCACCACCAAAAAACACCGGTTCGTAGACTCTCTACGCAAAAGTGCCGCTAGTTGTAAATGAGTGTGTGCATTGGTGTCCTGCAAAAGACCGGCCACCCATTCAAGATATCCCATTCTCGGTCACGTCCATTGGTGTCCTGTTTGAGAAATGATGAGAACGTGTACAAAAAGGAACGCTATTGTTTTGTTTATGACCAACTGGGAACTTGTCTTGAAACAATCCATTTGGACTAACCTTTAATACATCATTTACTAAAGAACTATGTTGGAGACTCTAAATTGCCCCTAGGTGTGAATGAGTAAATGGGCTTTCTCTGGATGTTGGCCTGCAATGCACCGCAAACCTGTTCCAGGTTGTATTTCTGCTTTGTAAGTGTTAACCATATACAGTAACACTTTACAAATCCATGTTTTGCCGTACATTGCTGTCTGTTACACCTCTGTGGCATTAAAGCTAAGACTACCAGAGTTGAGATCTAATTTAGTTTTCCTTCACAAGCCCATCAGGCTCTGCTAAAATAATTGATGGTTTTGATTGCACATGACATATTAGCAACTACGCAATGGCTGTAATAAATAATATTTAGACTCCCAGCCAAGACACGGAACAATGTGATGACTATGAATGCGAGAATAATAGATTTATTTCTTCAGACACTGATTTGTCTAAAATACACTGGATTTTAAATACTGTTTATTCTAGAGCTAGGTTTAGACTTTATATCAAAGGCAGTAAGCTAATCATTCTCAAGACCCGGGACACCCTGTATTAGTTCTTTTTTTATATTTGAAATTTATGTTTACCTTGTCTAGCATACCTTCCTCACCTTCATGACTGGCTCGATAAATGTGTTGAATCAGATTTTCAGCCGAGTTAAGTTCATTTCTGCACACCAAAGGTGCACCTTGGGAAGTTGTTTCACTTTAGCAAATGCTAATTACTGCACGTAGCACTTCATTTTTTTTTTTACTTTGAGAACTGAGCTTTAGCTGAATACATTTCAAAGGTAGTAAAATTTGAAAGCCCCCTTTTTTCTTCTTCTTCTTCTTTTTTTTTTAAACGTAACTATGACTAAAGTGTTAATTTGTCCAGAAATGCTAGCAGGGCAAGAAACTGCACATTTAGCACGTCCGGTTCGCCACATCAGCGTTTTTTTGGCTGAAGTATTGCATCACTTCAGGGAAGTATTGCATTTCTTTATGGGAGACAGAAGGTGAATAGCTCATTGTAAAAAAATAATAATAATAATAAAATAAAATAAAATAAAGTAACCACTGTCACTACTGAGATGTACACACTGTTCAGTACATACACACTCTTCTTGATCTAACAGCAGAACGACGGCCCACGAAGCAGGAGGCACGCCATCACTTAACTTTAGCACCAGATGGCAAGAATAAGTTCAGTTTGTGTAGGAGCAAGTAAGAGGAAAACGATGGAAATAAAGCATGTTCGCTCCAAATGTTCTACTGATTTTGGGAGAAAAAAATGGTCACCAAAAAGTCACCCAAAGAACTTCTGAATGGTTTGATTAGGTACGGTTATGCGACTATTCTGACGAGAATCAACAAGGTGATGTAATCGGAATTTCCTGCCAAACGTACAGTCCTGTTCTCATAGTGATTAACACGCCCGTGTCACAGATATTCACAGAGAACTCACCAAGATAAGAGAACTCAGCCATCATTATTTCAGAGTTATACAATGGCGCTCTCAGATCTGAACAGAAGGCGTTTAATTGTCTATAACAGCTGCTCCGACAGTAGTGCAGCTGCAAATCACAGGTGTATATTAACAAGCTAATACATTGCAGATTCTATAGTTACAGGCACTTGTATGGTGGATTCTACATAGAAACAGATTAAATATGTGTGTAGAAAAAAATAAAATAGAGACCTAGGGTCCGGGGTTCGATTCCCGCCGGGGCCCTGTGTGTGCGGAGTTTGCATGTTCTCCCCGTGCTGCGGGGGTTTCCTCCGGGTACTCCGGTTTCCTCCCCCAGTCCAAAGACGTGCATGGTAGGTTGATTGGCGTGTCTAAAGTGTCCGTAGTGTATGAATGGGTGTGTGAGTGTGTATGTGATTGTACCCTGCGATGGACTGGCACCCTGTCCAGGGGTGTACCCCGCCTTGTGCCCCATGTCTCCAGGGATAGGCTCCAGGTTCTCCGCGACCCTGAAAAAGAGCAAGCGATGGATAGAAATGAATAGAAATGTGGTGTGCTTTAATTCTAAAAAAAAATAAAAATTTATAATAATTAGAAAGACTTCACTGCATGCAGTTATTGGAGCACAATCAACTGATGGTAATGGATGGTAACAGTAATTCGCTTCATCACACCATTGTTGATCATTTTCCCATAACAGCATGCCTCCAAGTGTTTTATTCCTTAATTATCACTTCGCAGTAGTCTCATAGCTGGTTAGCGAATTACCCAATAAGCACACTAACTAATTAGGGAGAGAGAGATTCATATTTCTTGATTCTTTCCTGACTCTGAGCTCAGATCAGATCATTTAGCGCCGCGTCGGAGAGTTGCGCCAGTCATGAACAGCAGGTCACGCTATGCTGCAGTGAAATCTCAGTATGAAGCCTCACTTGTAGTCTTGCATGCTTAGTCATGATCACCACAAGCTGGCATTACCCCCTGCCAAGTATTTCAATGAGTTGCCTTTTATTGTTCATCTCTCTCTCTCTCTCTCTCTCTCTCTCTCTCTCACTCTTTATATATAATGTAGTCATACAAACAAAAGTTTTTCTCCTCAAATTTAGTTGCTAACACTGCAGCGTTGTTGTTTTTTCTTTCTTATATTTCCATCCCCATGGAATGGCTTGAGAGCCATGATTTGATTCAATATGTTGACGTATTTCCTTTTGAAACAGGAAGTCAGAGTGGCGGTGTGCTGAAGTGATTGACTGATTTAAAAACCTGACTGGAGCTATAGGTAAGGGATAGGTACCTATAGAACTAGAGGTAAATATAGAGAACAGTGAATAGTTTAACAAGCCTGCTTCCTTTAAACTAGACAGGACGCCATGTTTTCTTTCGAGTTATGCCATATATAGTGGTGCTTAAGCGTTTGCGAGTTAAAATGTTATTCATAAATGTGACCTAAAACATCATCGGATTTTCACACAAGTCCTAAAAGAATTCAAAGAGAACCAAATGAAACACATGAGACAAAAATATTATGCTTGCTCATTTATTTATGGAGGAAAATGATCTAAGGTTACATATCTGTGAGTGGCAAAAGTATGTGACGGTCTAGATTTTGCAGTTCGTTTGAAGGTGAAATTCGATTCAGGTGTTTTCAATCAATGGGATGACGATCAGGTGTGAGTGAGTGAGCAATCTGTTTTATTTAAAGAACAGGGATCTATCAGAGTCTGATCTACACAACACATGCTCGTGGAAGTGTATCATGTGTGAGCAAAAGAGATTTCTGAGTACCTCCGAAAAAGAGCTGTTGATGCTCATCAGGCTGGAAAAGGTTACAAAACCATCTGTAAAGAGTTTGGATTCCAACCAACCCACGGTCAGACAGATTGTGTACAAATGGAAGAAGTTCATGGTGGTGGTAGTATCATGGTTTGGGACTGTTTGGCTACATCTGGGTCAGGACGACTTGATGTCCAATGAATTCTGAATTATACTAGGGAATTCTGAAGGAAAATGTCAGGACAGCTGTCCTTGACAGCTTACTAATCTCAAGAGAAAGTGGGTCATGTAGCAAGACAACGACCCTAAACACATTCTTCATTCAAGTCGTTCTACCAAAGAACGGGTAAAGAAGAATAAAGTTAATGGTTTGGAATGGCCAAGTCAAAGTCCTGACCTTAATCCAATAGAAATGTTGTAGAAGAACCTGAAGCAAGTAGTTCATGTGAGGAAACCCAACAACATCCCAGAGCTGAAGCTGTTCTGTACTGAGGAACCATCTAAAATTCCTCCAAGCCGATCTGCAGGACTGATCAACAGTCACCCCAAACGTTTAAGATACTGAAATTTTGTCTCATTTGTTGACTTCTGTTCTACTTTTAGGGCTTGTGTGAAAGTATGATGATGTTTTCGGTCCTATTTCTGCATGTCATATTTCTGCGGAGTGTTCTGACCTTATATGGCTGGACGGAACGTATGTAAGGATAGACTGTCATGTGAAGATCCTTTTATCAAATGAGCTAAGCCTCTCTCAATATGTTCTCACATATAAACGACCTAAAACCTTGTTATATATCAAGTAAGCGTTCACACTTTTAGTCAGACAGGACCGGAAACAAGTCACGTGACAAGGCCGTAACAGAACTCCAACAACAGCTCAGGAACTTCTAAATATAAAAAATTCATCTGCTCTGAAGATCCTGTCCTCAGATTTGTCCTTCCACCCTTTGCAGTTGACTGAAACATTATTCCGGTGTGAAAGACGACAACTGTTAACGAGCCAGACACGCCCCTGGTGGCAGGAGATACACGTTCTGGAAAGCATTTCATTGGATGAGCTCAAGATGAGTACAGGATGACTCAGCAAAAAAAAATTAAAAATGAAAACAAAATAGTTTTCCCAAAAGTACTATCCATACTGGTGTCCATTAAACCAAGGGACAGGCACAAAAAGTGCACCAAATTTGATTTCTGGAGCAGTCTCTCAAAGTTCTCGTATTCCTTTTACAGAGAATAAACTGCACTGAACTATGTATTATTATTGTTAATTATTGTTGGAACCGACAACGAGCCCTGATTTGCTCAGGAACATTCCTTGCACGACTGATTCCTGCGCTTCGGAAAATGACTCTTTCAAATAGTTTTAGAAGTCTATATATATTACAGACAACAACAGCACAATCTCCCAATATGAGCATGCTTAATCTGAGTGAAGGACAAGTCAATGACCGTGAACTCGATCACCTGAGTTGGTATGCGAGTGTGTAGTTTTGTATGTACATTTGGTGCTGCAATGCCCTTTTGACGCAAGAAATACAAAGAGAACTACTGTGCTGAAACAGGACATGACCCATGTGAGGGTGTCCCATGGGAAACCTTGGTGAGGTCATGCACCTGGTGATGAGCAGCATCTAAATGCTCTAAAGAGCTGACAGCATAGTATAGCGTAGCACATAAAGGTAGTCTGGAAATTGCTCAAGTTTGGAGATGATCATTCAAAAGTTCTGGAAAGTTCTGGAAAGAAATCCGAAGGATCTAGAGAGTAAAAAAAAAAACTGTAGCTGGATGTAGATATGGAATGTAAATATGTGAGGTTAAACTGCCATATAGGAGTGTTTTTGGGGTGATGTATTTCGTGAGCAGAAGATTGCTGGATAATTTGTCAAATATCCAGTATACATGAAGAATAAAACACTTAAAAATACACTCAGTGACGGTGGGGAGGAAAAACTCCCTGAGATGATATGAGGATGAAACCTCGAAAGGAACCGGACTCAGAAGGGAACCCGTCGTCATCTGGGTAACGACGGATCGTGTGAAAGTAAAAGGAAGGTCATGATGGTGTTTATATGAAGTCTGTTTGTTGAACTCGTCCACTGTTCACTAAAGGAGACCTGAGTGTAAAACTGCATGTGGTGTCTGCAGTCCCAAGGACATCGCAGCAACCGTAGTCCCAGCAACCACAGCGAGAACGTCCATGTGGAATTGAGGTCCAAAACCATGTCATGTTACTTCAAGTGGTACCATCGTCAGTGATCTCCAGGCTGTAGCCTCCAGTTAATGAGAGCTCCATCCAGGAGTAGGGCATCAGGATGGATCACCCAGGTCCGACTCTAAACTCTAGACTAAATGCTGTGAAAGTCATACATGCAGCTGCTTACAGCTAATTGTTCCTTCATGGATTCCCCCTTCACAGCGCACTTCTCATGGTGACTCTTGCTTGTTGATTTTGTCCTGTTTCAACCTGTTTTGTATAAGCTGGTCATTTTCTATTCTGTTTTGTCTGTGTACTCTTGTGAAGTCGTGTTCATTGTTGTTGTGTGTCTTCAAGCCATATGTTCTAGTTTCTCTCGTTTACTTGATTTATGTGTTTGGATATCTCCAGGATTTTTCCATAATGTAGTATTTCATACATGATTCATTGATTCTTTTCTTCATTTATTTTTCACATTTAATTTTTACTCATGATTCAGTTACTTCCTCGCGTCTATTATACCCATGATTCAATATGTGATTTAATATGTGATTCATTCATTTCCATGGGTGATTTTTACAGTTTTATTTTCATCGGTGATTTTTGTCAGCGAATGATTCAGTTCTTGCTGCACATGAGGCACTTATTTTCACCTGTGATATTTTAAATAAGATTCATTATTACCACGTGTGATTTTAAACGCGTGCATTCGTTTATTTTTACACCATTCGTTTATTTCCAAACATGTATCATACCCATGATTCACTTATTTTCACACTTGCTATTGCACATATGATTCATTTAGCTCCATATGTGGTGTGCACACACGATTCGTTTATTTTTACATCATTCATTTTCGTAGGTGATTTCTCTTTACACCCGTCATTTACTTCCAACAGTTTACCCTTCGTATTTGACCCATTTTATTTGACCCATGATTCACGCGTTTTCATGTGTGGCGTTTTATATATACGATTCGTTCATTCTCACATGTGGTGTGCGATGCATTTTGAATACATGACGTTTTTTAATGACGACAAAAATAACCGCAGGAGCACGCAGATGGTCAGAATTCCGTCTAGACCGGGCGCGAGGGCGGCGGAAAACTTCACGACGAACGACATCATCGTTCTACGTCATCATCGACATCATCTTCGAGCCATAAAAGTCCTTCAAAGCAAAAACAATGTGCATCGTCTAGTCTGAAATATTTCCACATGAACAATCTACATTTCCATGCTTTCTTCCCCCACAGCCACGACTATATAGTAAACGTATATAGGCTATACAGGTCATCGATATATATCTCCTGACACACTAAACATAAAGAAGACATCCAAGACAGCATTTCTATAAATCACCCGGCGTAGCCGAGACGTTTGTATAGCTTCATATCTGTTTATCGGTTCCTGTGAGTGTCTCACGGCAACCCCTCGCCCTGCTAATGTTCCTTTTCTCTCTGACAGTAAAAGCTCAGTGGTAGGAAAGCGCCCGCTGTTATTAGATGTCTCTTTCTGTCTGTTTCTCAGACAGAATCTTGTGCGGAAAGCTGCGGGACACACGAGGACGAGTCACATCAGCGGCGAACGAGACGTGCACTTACACAAACACGCACGCTCCACTGACCGCGTGCCTGCCAGCGACGACAAGGAGAAACCAAGGTGTTATCAGATGCTCCTTCTCAGCAAACATGAGGGTGAAACATTACAACTGGCAACACACACACACACACACACACACACAAGGATACACAATAGCTATTCCAGATTTTGCATGAGTTGTATAAAAACAGTGGGAGGAGTTATCACAGACACATCCAGTCCGACCACTTGGTCCACAATTTCCCAAATTCGTACCTTTCTCATTCACTTACACAGCACAAACATCTTTATCTCTCTCACACACACGTACATGCATATACGTACACGCAAGCTTAGCATAAGCTTTCCCCCGCTAATACACACGCTCTCATCAACCATCTACACGAGTTTAGGGATTTAGTGCGGGGGGAAAAAAAAATAGATATAATTCTGCCGTGAATTAGAGATGTAGCGTGGAGCTCTGGGAGCTGATCATGAAAGAGGTTTTAGTCGCTGATAAAACTGGATTAAAAATACGTAAAAGTCACTTATTGTACTGTGTGGGGTTTGAAAAGGAGACACTTTAAAGCTTTAAATGATTACAAAGTGGTTTCTGGAAAGAATCACACACTCGGGATGTAATGCATCTTGCCGTGTTTAGAGACTGTATATAAATACATACATACATACATAAACGGAAATATTTTCACGTGAGTCTTTTTATTTATTTTATATTTTTTTTTACACTTGATTCATTGATTTTCACATGATTCTTTGTGCTTGATTCATTTCCCCATTTTTTTTTTTTTAAACATGATTCATTTTAAATCCATGTGATTCATTTTACATGATTTGTTTTTTCAAGCTTTTTATTATACACGATTCATTGATTTTCACGTGTGACTCTTTTGACATGGTTCACGTATTTTACATTTGAACTGGACACACGATTCATTGATTTTCACGTGTGATTCTTTTTACACAGTTTGTTTCCACGCGTTATTTACAGATGATTCATTTATCGTCACATGATTCTTTTGTACCGGATTTGATTTATTTAGCCCACGATTCATTCATCACATGACTTTTATTTTTTGCAGATGATTCATTTATTTTTCACCTGATTTGTTTAACCTATGATTCATTTTTCACGTGATTTTTTTTAACAGATTATTCATACATTTTACACATTATTATTATTATTATTATTATTATTATTATTATTATTATTATTATTATTACAGATGATTCATTCATTTGGCTCATAATTCTTTTTTACAGATGATTCAATCCTTCTTCACATGATATTTCAACATATGATTCATTTGTCACGTGATTCTTTTTACAGATTACTTATGCATTTTGTGCATGTTTTAAAAACTTTTTTATTATTATTTATTTATGTATTTATTTACGAACGATTCATTCATATCACGTGATTTTATTTAAATATATGCTTCGCTTTTCACATGCGATTCTTTTCACATGATTCATTCATTCATTCATTCATGTGGTGTTACTTCGCACGTATTCACTGGACGCCACGTGTTCACATCACTTCCCCACTTTAATCACGTGAAACACATATCTGTAAGTGGCGCTTCACACTTGGATATATCTCAGTTTGTCAGGGTGAAGTTGAACAGCTTTAACACACACTCACAGTCAGCGTAGCTCGGCGTGGTCCTCCCTGCAGGGGGTCGCTTATGCTGAGCGGGAGGTCTATATGGGCACCCCAAGGGTTTCACACTCTCTGCTGAAGAGATCAGAGAGCTCATTTATCAACTCCTACACACACACACACACACACACACACACACACACACACACACACACACACACACACACACACACACACACACACACACACACACATGCAACATATACACACACCACACACACAACACACACACACATGCACACACACACACACACACACACACACACACCACACACACACACACATACACATACACACACACACATACACACACACACACACACACACACACACACACACACACACACACACACAC
>CM022763.1:30030339-30037839 GCA_012411365.1 Ameiurus melas
AAGTACAGTAGACGAACCAGCAGAGCGCAATAAACATTGTCGAGCCTTAAAAAAAAAAAAAAAAAAAAAGGAATGCGTGGTCGGTTAGATTTAAGAGAAAATATCACGTATAATTTACATCAAAATCTTACATTTCAAAACTCATCAAAGGTTTCTAATTACAAGATTGAATCGCGTAAAGTGAGCGTGATCGTAAGCAGAAACTTGTTTAAATTAGGTTTATCGGAGGTTTCGACGAGAAATTTCAACCACGCGTTCCAATTATTATTGTACTTTCTTCAGCTACAGTAGCTAGTTCCATGCGCCACCTGGTGGTTATTGTGTGAAGCACAACACATGAATTTACATTCTGAGAATCGTGCCTGCAGGGTACCTACCGCATGACCGCACGTGACGAATCGAATGAAAAAACGTGCGTTCGAAAAGGCCACATCTGTACATATACACACATACATACACACATACATACATACATACATACATCATACTCGTTTTTTACCAATTTATGACATGACAATGTAACTGTTCTATTCCCTGTTGTTACATTGTAATTACATATTTTGTTACATTAAATGTTAATTAAATGTGCACTTATATAGCGCTTTTATCCAAAGCGCTTTACACTGTGTCTCATTCACCCATTCACGCACACTCACACACCAACGGTAGCAGAGCTGCCATGCAAGGCGCTAGCTTGCCATCGGGAGCAACTTGGGGTTCAGTGTCTTGCCCAAGGACACTTCGGCATGTGGAGTCACCGGGGCCGGGAATCGAACCGCCAAACCTACGATTAGTGGACAACCCGCTCTACCAACTTCAACCCAGCTTTCCATGTATGCATTCCGGCGAAACACTCCGTTGAAAGGGTTTAACATAAAAAAAAAACCCGTAATGGATCTAGACGTAGGGACCAGTGCATTATAACGCCATAACAGCTTTACCTTTAGTGGGTATTAATGAAAGCTCCCGACATCAACATCTTTATGAAGGTCTACTCTTCAAAAAAAATAAAATAAATAAATAAATAAATAAATAGATAAAAGATCTAGAAAATGTCACTGTGGTTGGTTTCAGCTGAGCTCTTACGTTTACATTTATTCAATTGTGTCCACCTGTTTCCTGTTTCGTCCCCTAATTATTGTGTCTATTTATACCTTCTTGTTTCCGAGTGTCTTCGCAAAGTTCTGTTTCAGTTCATGTGCTTTACCGATCCTCTAACCCCCCTCAGCTCCTTAGCTTCTATCTGACTTGCCCGTTTTGACCTGTTTCCTGTTTCTCTAGTTTATGAATATGGATTATCCTTTCCTGATACTCACTGCCTGCTTTTCGACCTTTTCCATGGACTACGATGATGATAATGATTTCTGCTTTGCCCGTCAGAAACACGCCGATTTTATGCACATATGCCACGTTACAACTGCGGAAAGGAAGAACCTCATTCAATCCTAATGAAAGGGTATGAAAATGTACACAATTAATGAAAGAGAAAATCCAGATTTAAAATCTAGATTGGCTCTTTGGGCTCTTCCAGGGGGTCGTCTTAATGGTTCTGTGAGCATCTCTACAACGGAGTGTTTTCCTGTCAGAAAGTTTTTTGTAGGTTGCTGAGAATCCTTAGCTGTACAAAAGATACCAGTGGGGGGGGGGTTGGGGTTGGGGTTGGGGACGGACGGACGGACAGGGCTTATGTTGTGAGGGGAAAGTCAGAAATGCTTCCATACAAACAGAATTTGGTGTTCTGGTTAGCCAATGCTTAAAACCCCATTGAAAATAATGCAAAGCCATTAGCAAGAAAACAAAAAGGCTAATATGATTTAGCAAACTTAACGCTAACTGACTCAACTTGTTTCTTTAGATTTTCTGCTGACTCTATAAAGGATGATATTTAATTTTCTCATGGGAGTCAAAGGATCTTACAAAGCTATGTGTACAGATGTTTAATTTGCTGATTGCCGACGTGACTCAAGCTTTACTCCGGTTTGTCCGTTTTTTTTTTGGTGACAAAACGACCTATTAAGAAGGAACGGATCCACAGGAATAGGTCTGTGCTGCGCCAACGAACGTTTGGTGGCAGTTTTTTGCTCAAAGACCAATTTGCACAGTTATGTGGAGTTTCATTTGACACTGATTTGAATTTGAATTCGATTGGCAGTCTTAAAAGAAAGAAAGAAAAAAATAAAGCTAATTTAAATAACCTGAGAACACAACTGATTGGCACAGCAGCTTAGGAAGAGAAAGAAAAAACGGCTTTTCTGTGACTGTTATGTTCCTAGGTTGATCACAACCTGCCATAAAATACATACTGTTCTTCCCTTTTGATTAACCGGTCATGGAATGTAAATATTAACTTCTTCTGAGAGAGCGGAAGAGTTTCAGGAAGAGACCTTTTACCATCTGGTCTCAAGACAGACTCTGGGATTTGATCTTGCAGGTGACAGGAGTCCCTTCATTCCATTCCAATCCATTCCATTATACATTAAGCTCTAGTATTTTAAACGTAGTCCTGCAATAGAAAAGGCCAAATGTTCTTTGTGGCTCGTTCTTCTCCTCTCGTCACTGTAGATCAGATCTCCATGCGATGCCATTGTTTGCAATTGTGTGTGTTTCGATTTTGTTACAGTATAAAGATACTGAGATAAGATGAGGCTGGAAGCGTTCATCACTGTTTCTCTGGTTAGAACATTGTCTTTTCTTTATTTTAATGAATAGAAACCAGTAGCACAAACATCTACAGTGAGGGAAAAAAGTATTTGATCCCCTGCTGATTTTGTACCTTTTCCCATTAACAAAGAAATGATCAGTCTATAATTTTAATGGTAGATTTATTTGAACAGTGAGAGACAGAATAACAACAAAAAAATCCAGAAAAATGTCATGTCAAAAATGTTATAAATTGATTTGCATGTTAATGAGGGAAATAAGTATTTGACCCCCTCTGCAAAACATGACTTAGTACTTGGTAATGACTTAGTAATTACTTTTCATTTTCAATGCCCTGGCTGAGGGAAGGAGGTTCTCACCCAAGATTTGACGGTACACGGCCCTGTCCATCGTCCCTTTGATGCGGTGAAGTTGTCCTGTCCCCTTAGCAGAAAAACACCCCTAAAGCATAATGTTTCCACCTCCATGTTTGACGGTGGCGATGGTGTTTTTGGCATCATAGGCAGCATTCCTCCTCCTCCAAACACACGGCGAGATGAGCTGATGCCAAAAAGCTCCATTTTGGTCTCATCTGACCACCACACTTTCACCCAGTTGTCCTCTGGTGGTCAGATGAGACCAAAATGGAGCTCTTTGGCAATCAAATGAATTTATATCATTTTTGACATGCGTTTTTTTTTTGTTGTTATTCTGTCTCTCACTGTTCAAATAAACCTACCATTAAAATTATAGACTGATCATTTCTTTGTTAGTGGGCAAACGTACAAAATCAGCAGGGGATCAAATACTCTTTTCCCTCACTGTATCTTCTTCAAATGGTAGAGTGAGCATCACACTAAACTCTCTCTCTCTCTCTCTCTCTCTCTCTCCCAGTTCTCCCAGAGATCTTTTAACTTTGTGAGGTTTTCAGCCATTATGGACCCTTAAGACACTGATTCAGTGAATCACTCAATGTGCTTGAGTCTTTTGTTTTGGGTTTTGGAGACTACCTCCACAAAGTGGAAAAATGGACTATAACTAATTAATCACTCTCGATCTAAAATTCCTGTTATTATTTATGTGGGCTTGGGTTGACGAGTCATTCCTCACCTCGTCACACCTCTGCGATTATTAGACGCAAATAACACGACTGGCATTTAACCTCTTCCCCTTCACGTCTTACATTATCCCTATCTCAACATTTCCACCTGTAGGGTTAATTAGAGTTCATACAAGCTTAGCGCATGTGCTCATATTAACGTCTAGAAATATTCACCGCACCCTGCACACCACCTTCGGATCTCACTAATTAGATCCCTGTTCTTTTCTTAAGGAAACCAAGCTCATTAGTGAAATCAGGAGGGTGTTGTGTAGGGAACGGCTACCTGCAGACGCGCACTGCATGGACGTCAGGGAAACACTGCTGCTACCGGACTCTGGTGCTTTAACAAGCCTTCTCATTATGTTCATTAATTATGAAATGGCTTTGGTTTTGTGTGTTTTATTATTATTTATTTATTTATTTGCAGAGTGAAATCTTGGAATATACTCATTACACCAGTGTCCCCACCGGCTTATTAAAAAAAAATTACCCCAGGACTGAAGAGAGTGCACTTTAGTGGCAAAGTAAACAAAGCAGACAGATTGTTGTGGATGGACTGCTCACTTATTATTCAGCTACTGGATTATGCAGCATAATAATAATAATAATTATAATAATAATAATAATAATAATAATAATAATGGTAGTAATAATAATAATAATAATAATAGTAATAATAATACTAATAATAACAATAATAATAAAAGAAATAATAATAGCAAAAGCAATACTACTACTAATAATAGTATTTTTATTATAGTTAATAGTAATAATATTAATAACAATAATAATACTGATAATAATACTAATAATAATAATAATAGTGGTAGTAATAATAATAATAATAATAATAACAATAATATAATAATAATAATAATAATAATAATAATAATAATAATAATAATAATAATAATAATAATAATAATAATAATAATAATGATAATAATAATATATATCAATAATAAAAATGTTTGGATGGTAATCAACAATTCAAGCTTCCTGAGGAGGATCTGTTATGAGTTTTTCGAAAAATGAAACTCTTTCATTCATTTTTAATTAAAGGGTGGGGCCTGGGGGGCAGGGGGTTAATCAAACAGTGGGCTCATCATTTTATATACTTTGATAACTAAATAAATCAATAGATACATTTTCGAATGTGTTTAGAAACATTCAAGATATTTAGGTAAAAGATCACAGAAAATGTAAAGAACTCTAGCGAATACTCTAAAATAATACGTATAAATATTACACTGAAACGTGTAATAAAAACCAAAATACGCCTGTTGGATCCTTTCCATTTTGGGTTGTTATTTATCTATTTATTTATTTATTTCCTAACTTACTTATCTACAAGTTTGTTTGCTGGAAATTTGTATATTACTTTGGACTTTTCTTTTTTTTAAGTCTGGAAAATATCATCATCGACATCGTGCAAACAATTTTCGGAAATACGTCAGGATTCGCACAAAAACTATTAAATGAAATTCATATTTTTGCTTTTTATTTTCCACCCCCCCATACACACTGAGTTTCCAATCCACAGTGTACTAACGTACCTAACAAACTGGCAGCTCATTGTATTAAAATAGATTTCTTTTCCATTTCAGAGGACTGTGATAAGATCTTCTGGCAGAACCGAAGCCCGTGTTTGACAGCAAAGTCTCCCTAGAATGTTCTCCAAAGTGTAACCGAGCACAAAACGTGATTCCCTCCGAACCGCCACGGATACGTCTCTCTAATCAACGAGCGAGTTATTTATTTATCTAAAGATATTTTTAAAATTTTTTAAAAAGAGCAGAGCCGTATGAACGCAGTCAGCTCTTACTGTATTTCAAGTTGTACTAGAACACAATGCCAGCCGACTCGCTCCGGTCTTCACACACTCCTTTAATCAACTGCTATCTCGGCACCAAGCCCCGGACTGCTTTATATCTTCTCTCCGCGCTCCTGTTTCAATAGAGGAAGGAATAAATTGGCTGAAATAAATGAATACGCCGCTGTCGAACTCATAGCAATGATTAATAACATTTAAATGCTTGAATTTTTCCTACATGAAGACTGACACCGCTTCTCATCATCGTGTTTTTCATTACGGTTTGAATAAAGGATTAACCGATTCAAGAATGATACGGGACGGACGCGGCGACCTTACAAGATCTGGATCTTACGTGAGCAGATCCATTCCATGAACAGAACATCTCAGCCTGTGGTCCGTGTGGGGCCTAATTAAAAATCCCCCATTGGAGCGTATCTATCATGGCCCCCTAATTATCTCCATCCCCGAATTGGCGACATCACTCTCCTCTCCACCAATAGCTGGGGTGTGGTCGGCGTTCTGGTGCAATATGGCTGCCGTCGCATCATCCGTGTGGATGCTACACGCTAGTGGCGGTTGAGAAGATCCGCCCACCATACATTTTCAAGCGCTTTGAGTGTCTAGAAAAGCGCTATATAAGTGTAACTGTAACCACAGCATTGATTATGTCCCTGTCTTCATGTGTGTCTTAAGACAATATATTAACAATATATCAAAAGAGTATTTCATCAAATTCATTATACCCATTTATACACACCAGCTAGACGTCTGGCTTGCATCAGGGGTTTTGTTCAGCCTGTACTTCTTTACCGAGCCTTTTCATCACGCTTCTCCTCTTGTCATTTCTCACATCCTCTATTGTTGTGTGGTTTGGCTACAGCGCTCGCAGTACATAATTAAATGCACTCAGAAAGTCGCTGGATGGAACTTTTCATCCAGAGAAATACACAGAGTATTGAATCAAGCCGAAGATTTAAAAAAAAGAAAAAAAAAGAAAAAGTGTATACATCTTTTTATTTAAAAAAGAAAAACCCAGAAAAAACCTCATTATGAAGACATTAGAGACATCAGAGACGTTAGGAAGAAAAATAAAGCTTGGGAGAAAGTAGCAGCGGAGTTGTTTGGTGTTTCTGGTAAGTGTGCATACGTAGTTGCTACAGTTAGCTTGCGTTGCTATTCTAATCCGAATAAAAAAAAATATATATATAAATAAATAAAGGAAGCTAGCACAAAGCTGAGCACTGAACCGGTAAAGTAAACCAGTAATTTTCACACGGATTAGCACGTTAAATAAGTAAAACTATCAAACTTACTGCATTAAATAAAGCTGTGAAAAAAAAAAAAAAAAAAAGATAAAGAGTTCAGGCTTAGTGGTTTGCACGTTCGCCTCACGCCTCCAGGGTCGGGGGTTCGATTCCCACCGTGGCCCTGTGTGTGTGTGTGGAGTTCGCATGTTCTCCCCGTGTTGCGGGGGTTTCCTCCGGGTACTCCGGTTTCCTCCCCCAGTCCAGAGACATGCATGGTAGACTGATCGGTGTGTCTAAAGTGTCTGTAGTGTATGAATGTGTGTGTGAGTGTGTTTGTGATTGTGCCCTGCGATGGACTGGCACCCTGTCCAGGGTGTAACCCCACCTCGTGCCCCATGCTCCCTGGGATAGTCTCCAGGTTCCCCGCGACCCTGAAAAGGACTAAGCGGTAGAAGATGGATGGATGAATGGATGGTAAAATAGTTCAAACTAGCACAAGATAATATCCGAAGACCCAGTTTGGAACTGAGGTTATCAGAGATACAGTGATGTTTAAGGTGTTATAGAGTTGCGAGATTTAAAATCAAGTTTGTATAGTCAGTTCGAAATGAAACATGGAGTGATGCCACACTGTGAAGCAAATGTTAAATATCAGTGCTATTATAACGTTATAAGGAGCAACTTTGTCTTTATTC
>CM022763.1:30042839-30197839 GCA_012411365.1 Ameiurus melas
TAGGCTCCAGGTTCCCCGCAACCCTGAAGGACCTGTGGCGCAGTTGGTAGAGCGGGTTGTCCACTAATCGTAGGGTTGGCGGTTCGATTCCTGGCCCATGTGACTCCACATGCCGAAGCGTCCTTGGGCAAGACACTGAACCCAAAGTTGCTCCCAATGGCAAGTTAGCGCCTTGCATGGCAGCTCTGCTACTGTTGGTGTGTGAGTGTGTGTGTGAATGAGACTCAGTGTAAAGCGCTTTGTATGAAAGCGCTATATAAGTGCACATTTAACAGTAGAAGATGGATGGATGAACTAGCATGTTACGCTTCTAAGTACTATCATTTAATCCAGTTTTCGGGTTTAGCTCTCCCTCTTATGTGCCGAGTTTCTGGTTATTTTTTGGAAACTTAAACATAAATGTAAACGAATTCACGAAAGACAATTTGTGTAAAATGCTCTGAGCTGTTAAGGTAACAGTGAAGGCCAGGGGTAGCTGTCACAGCTTTTCATGCAATTTCATTCATATTAAATCTCCCATATGGAAATCCCTATTCATTCTCCATAGTTTTGGCTTGTCCTAGTTTATACTTGACTTTTGGAGTCTATTCTTCCAGCTGGCCAGCTTTTGGCATCGGTAGCTCCTTTCTTTTACCCCATGCAAGCATGCCAGGCGGTTACACGACAGCTCACCTTTCACAAAAGTGTCTATCTATTCCCCAATTTTTCAGCTTTTGAGGCAGAGAAACAATCAGACACAGCAGAAGAGAAAGCCATGCCATGCTGCAGTTTGGCATTGAAACACTTCTCAAAAAAAAAGAAAGGTGTGAAAGAAAGAGTCGGGGGCGCAGCATGAAAAAGGATTACTTTAAAGTTTAGCTGCCTCTTCTTGAGAACTGGACTCTTCAAATGGCACTTTTTTCTCAAATTACCTGATAACCGCTTCCTCTGGAGACCCTACACCGAGAACAGAAATAAAGTCACTGCTTGGATTTCCAGGTAAAGTGCACTGCTCTGGCCTTTGTTTAGATGTACATGAGGATGCACAAAAAGTCCCTCAAGGCTTTTTATTGCTCGTATTAACAGCGTTCAAGATCTCACCCTCTTTAATGCTTAGCTATCACAGTCCTCCATTGGTGATATTTTTAAATTTTCCAGGGATATTGTTCCCGTCACTGTTTGTAAAGATTAAAGAATGTAGGACTCATGAGTGGCTGTCAGCAAGCAATCCTGGGCTATGTCCACATTACAAGCTTCGCTGCACAGTTCTGATTTCTTAATCAGATCTGTATATCTTGATGGTTCATGGTCTGATCTGTAAGTGACACATATCTTTCTTTAATGTGAATTTACTCGTCCTGTGAAATTCCCAACATCAGTCAAGATTCACGTGCATCATGAACAACAAAGAAGGTGTTATTTGTGAGACGAAGCATGCAACGAAAGTGCTCGTAGCCAAAGAATGCGTCGCAGTTCGCCCCGGAGGTCGGCAAGCAGCTCGTCAGCTGTACGTGATCAGGTCGAGTGGGTAAAAAAACAAAAACAGGGCAACTTTTGTTGCTTTTCTAGCTATTGTGAGTACTACTGCTCGGAGTGACGTGTGGATACAAGCCAAAAATAATGGATTTGTATCACTTCAATCTGAAAGTGTGATCACAGATGTATAGAGATTGAATAGGAATGTTACCCCTATCTGTAATTCTCTTATACACTATAAGGCCAAATGTTTGTGGACACCCGACAATCACTCCAATGTGCGTTTTTGGAACATGCCATTGCAGATTTAGTCCCCGTTTGCTGTTTAAACAGCCTCCATTGTTCGAGACAGGCTTTCCACTTGATTTTTAGAATAATGAATAAGAATAAGAATAAGAATGAATAAGGTCAGGCACTGATTTTGGGTGTGGAGACCTGGGAGTCGGTGTTCCAGTTCATATCAAAAGGTGTTCAATAGGTTTGAGGTCAAGGGCTCTGTGAATTTCCTCTACAACCTTGGACAAACCTTGTCTTCATGGAGCTGGCTTTGTGCACAGGGGCCTTGTCATGCTGGAACAGGATTGGGCCTCTCAGTGCCAGTAAATGGAAATTGTAATGCTACAGCAATTGTCTATACAAAAAGACATTCTATACAATTGTGTGCTTCCAAATTTGTGGCAACAGTCTGTGGAAGAACCACATACGGGTGCGATGGTCAGGTGTCCACATACTTTTGGCCCTGTAGTGTTTTTGTTTCAGGCCTTGAACAAGAACCTAAAACCATTTGGTGACTGGTGAAAACATTATCCTTGAATGTAGTGTTTCTAAATACATTTATCACAAACAATTAGGCAAATACGGAAATTTAGTTCATAACAGTAACTGTAATCATTTAGCCGTTGTTGGATAAATATAATATTGCATTCATGGTTGAATTACATTGCCCGTCACTAATATTGGCACTCTTAGTAAATATGAGCAAAGAACACTGTGCAATTGTCTTTATTGTTTAAGCTTTTGATCTTTTCTTTAAAAAAAAATCACAAAAACACTTTTGTGGATATCAAACAATTGCAAACACAACACAGGTTTATCCAAAAAACTTACCCCAATGAATTCATATGAGAAAAATATACTTGAAATAAATTGCCATTGATAATTTACTTTTTATTAGTATACCTGGGTGACTAGGAACAGGAAATTGTTCAACCATGACTTCCTGTTTCACAGGGGTATAAATATGAGGTAACACACAGGCCAGATTCCCCTTAGTCATTCATAACAATGGGTAAGACCAAGGAATATAGCTGTGATGTGCGACAAAAGGTTGTTGAGCTTCACAAAATTAGAAGTGTCTATAAGAAAATAGCACAAGCATTGAAAATGTCCATTTCCACCATCAGGGCAATAATGAAGAAGTTCCAGTCAACTGGAAATGTTATGAATCGACCTGGAATTGGACACGTGTCTATATCGTCTCAACGCACTGTGAAGAGGACGGTTCGAGTGGATAAAAAATCTCCAAGGATCACAGCTGGAGAATTGCAGAAGTTAGTCGTGTCTTGGGGTCAGAAAGTCTCCAAAACTACAATCCGAAGTCACCGACATCACCACAAGCTGTTTGGAAGGGTTTCAAGAAAAAAGCCTCTACACTCATCCAAAAACAAACTCGAGCGACTTCAGTGTGCCAGACACGACTGGAACTTCAAATGGGATCGGGTTCTATGGTCAGATGAAACCAAAATAGAGCTTTTTGGTAATAAACACCAGAGGTGGTTTTGGAGCACACAGAGTGGTAGCCATATGGAAAAGTCCCTCATGTCCATGGTTAAATATGGAGGTGGATCTTTAATGTTTTGGGACTGTTTTTCTGCCAGAGGACCTGGACATTGTGTTAGGATACATGGCATCATGGACTTTATCAAATATCTACAGATATTAAATGAAAACTTGACTGCCTCTGCCAGAAAGCTTAAAATGGGCCGTGGTTGGATCTTCCAACAGGACAGTGATCCAAAACATACATCAAAATCAACACAAAAATGGCTTACTGACCACAAAATCAAGGTCCTGCCATGACCATCCCAGTCCCCTGACCTGAACCCCATAGAAAACCTTTGGGGTGAACTGAAGAGGAGAGTCCACCAGCATGGACCTCGAAATGTGAAGGATCTGAAAAGATTCTGTATGGAGGAACAGTCTCAGATCCCTCACCATGTATTCTCCAACCTCATCAGGCATTATAGGAGAAGACTCAGAGCTGTTATCTTGGCAAAGAGAGTTACCAAAAAGTGGTACCTAAAGGGTTCCAATAATTGTTGCACACCTATTTTTTTTTTTAAACAAAAGATCAAAAGCTTAAACAAGAAAGACAATTTTTCACAGCCTTCTTCGCTCGTATTTACCAAGGGTGCCAATATTAGTGGAGGGCATGGTCCATAATCATACTGTGAGCTGAAAACAAGCAATATTATGATATTCATTTTCTGCTTGGAGTATGATAAATAATAAAATAGACTGAAAATGTAGCATGTTTCATTCTGTCATGTCCAATCATTTAAAAATTTTGAACACAACAGCAAAGGATCTGAAAGGGGGAAAAAAATATGCCGCGTAACTAAGCTGACAGTCCGTATTAAGATTAGTGCCCACACTCCTTTAGAAAATTCCCCATACGTCTCGGATAAATGTGCATTCGGGTTGACGTGCTGCGGAAGCCCAGCGCAGGCTGTCGGTTTGGAAAACAGGAGCCGCTTCTCATAATGCTCACCCTTCGGCCAGCCTTCATTACTGACCTAATGAGGCCAGATAAATGAGTATGGAAGCACAGCTCCTGTCCAGCCACCAAGACATGAGAGGCATAGCATATTTATGCTAAACTGCTGAGCTAACACAGCGTTGGAGTTTGAGCTGACTCAATACAGTAAGCTTTCTCGTAGAATAAAGATTATGTGATGAAGTCAACCAGCGTGGCTGTTTTCCTTCTGGCAAGGTAAGGCAAGAACGCTATGAGCTTGGCCTCGTTTCAGGCTCTAAGTTTAGCAAAGCTTAGCGTAGCTAACCAAGAAGAGCATCAGATTCAAGACCTTCTCTTCCCTTCCTTGGAGCAAAGCGGAAAGTCTTGGAAATGTCTCCATTCCTAGTGTACTCAATATACACCGAGTTCGACGCATTAGCTGTACCACAGCAGTGAGTGTTCAAATCTGATTGGTCTGAAGTCGCTGATTTCATTTTCTATAACAGCTGCTCTGACGGGAGTGCGACTACAAATCACAGAGAGGCTGGTGATGGAATGACGTATAGCTGCTAAAATTGGAATTTTACTCGTTTCATAGACATTCCACACGTTTGAATGGACCTGTAAATGGATAACATTGTTATCATTGACAAATTACTGAGGTATAATAGGAATAAAACTTGGTATGAATTGTCATAGGAAAAATAATCAATGTTCAGGGTCAAACTGTCAAACTGAGCCACATCACACCGTTCTATCATTGATTATGTTCCCAGAATGCTATGTCCCTGCATGTATTATTAGCCTATTTGGTGCTCTGCCTTTGCTTTGACCACAGTGACCTTTACGGTGGAAATTCTTCCAAACTCTGTTGCTCTGCATTCTGTTTCTCTCTCTCTCTCTCTCTCTCTCTCTCTCTTTTCTCTCTCTCTTCGATGTTCCTGTTCCATCGTAACCTCACATGCCAGTGGCACTTGGGAGAATGAACCATTGACAGACGAGAACATCGGCTCAAAACATAGACACTAATAGTGCCAGTTGGGCAGCATCAATCATTTAGGTAAGTTCATAAAAAATTTGTAGTGACACGGAGGAGCCGGAGAGCTTTTTCTTAGTATTTCGCTGTATATTGTGAGACCTAACAATGCGACAGCTCCTGCTTGAACTGCCAGAGACACTCATTCTCCCGGTTCATTGAACACAGAAGTGCTACAACTCGAACTCATACATAGGAATTCACCCGAGTTCAGTTTACTGAGTTTAATTAGCTTCATAGCGTGAACTCTGCTGGCTCACACTTTTGGCAAGAACTTTCCTTTTCTCATGCCGTCAAGCTTAAAGCAGGTCTAACACCAGGATTCGATTTCCGTGAAAAGATACTTCAGAGAAAAGTGGCATCTTGAGCTTATACTTGCCCCAGGTTAGGCATATAGCTGCTGTTACGGGAAATTAATCAACACCTCCTGACCAATCAGAATCAAGTACTCAAGAGCACTGTGGAATGATTCATGAATGTAATACTGTACATTAGGGATGTGCTTTTAAACATTAGATGGCGTTACCAATGGTTATCAATGATTTTCATTTATTAAAAGAACTAAATGTTATTAGTTAGTAGCTACATTTAATATTGTGGAACTTCTGCCAAACAAGTTCCTATAGAAACAGTCACTGCATCTCTCGTAGTCATGATAAAGCACTACTCTAAACCCTGTTGTCATCCATCGCTAACTTGAGTAACCTTATTAGACGTTTGGCACCACACTTTTACATGCGACACCCTTAAGAGTGGCCAAGGAGCCCTCTGTGTGACAGGTTCATGATTTCACAGGCCAGCTGGCTAATAGAGTAATCTCAAAGACATCCACATGCCTGTGATTTCATCTCTGGCTCGCACTCTCTGGATGTACACGAGGAGAGTTAGCAGAAAAGCCCAGAGGAAAGCTCTGTCAGGCTGCATTAACCTCCGCTAGTCATGGAAGGTTGCAAGGTTTTTGTCTGCTCTTTGGAGGTAATGCAGTTCCAGGTCCGCTGAGCAATGGAGAAAACTCCGAGCGAGAACAAGTGAGGGAGGGAAGGTGAGAGGGAGGGAGCATGCGTTATCCGACAGGAACGTTCATTGCTTTAAGAGGTAAGTCAGTGAAGCGATAGCTCACAGCAGAACGAGTTTCTCCTGTGTACCATCTCAGCTGAGTGCACACCGGTGACCACGGTGGGTTTATAGTACACCGCAAATTCACTAGCGTCAACCTCCAGTTTTAGAAAGAAGTGCATCTACATCACTGTTTCGGAGTCTCCGCTGCATCTGATGCGACATATCCAGTTAGTGTCGAGTCAGAGGCGTAGCTCAGGGTGGATTTTGGATTTCCAAATGCTTATTGGTGGGTGGGTAACATAACACTTATATAGCACTGCTATGTAATTATGTCAGGTTTTTTTTTTTTCCCACAGTAATTGTGCTATATTGGTATTCATAATGATGTTTCTTCCCCCAACTTAAATAATTTCCCCCCCCCGACATAAATCTTCCAAATTTCTACCTAACTGGACACCAATCTTGCACATTTACACCTAAATAGACATGAATCTTATCATATTTGTACCTAATTCGACGTAAATCTTGAAAATTTGTACATAACAAGGCATACATCTTGAAATTCGCACCCATCCGGTCAAAAATCGAGCAAATTTCTACCTTCCTGGATATAAATCTTGAACATTTGCACTTAAACGGAGACACATTTTGTACATTTCTACCTACCTTGGCATAAATCTTGCAAATTTCTACCTAACTAGACTTTTTTTTTCCCCATTTGCAACTAACTGATCATCCGTCTTGCACATTTTCACATAAATGGACATAAATCTTGCAAATTTCTACCTAATAGGACATTAAATTTTCACATTTACACTTAACTGGTCCTTCCATTTTGCACATTTCTACCTAACTGGATGTCACTTTAGCATATTCGTACCTAACCGGATATAAATCTTAAACATTTACACCTCACTGGACATCAACCTTGCATACTTAGAAATAAAAACACATCAATCTTGCACATTTCTACCTAACTGTATGTAAATCTTTCATATTTGCAACTAACTGATTGGACCTGATGGTAGATAAATGGTTAACTAACAAATCTGAGCCATTACCGTTCCTATTGCTCTCTAACAGAAACCAACTGTCGCACTTAAAATTATAACTGTACATATTAACGTGAGTTTCTTCACTATATTTCCTCACCACTTCCCTGAAATTAATTCCAGGCTATGCCACGGCAGGTAGAGTGAAACTCAGCAGTACATGAGTGCTCCAGGATACAGAGAAAGATTGCACAATCGCGGTCTGTTTATCTCCCCAGGTACTTCAGCGCTGGTGGTTTGCTGAGTAGATTGTTATATTCCTCTAGCTACAGGTGTCCACTGACCTCATGACCTCTCCTTTCTCAGCACTTCATATAAAAGATAAACCGATACAAGAGGGAAAAATATATATGGGCAAAATGTAGAGGAAAAAGACACGGCACAGAGGATGTTACAAATATAGGGCAGCATCCAGAGACCTCATGTGTTCATGACCTCGATTTATATTTTGGCTACATTAAATTGTACATGAATTAACTATCAGTGCATGATATAAAACGTTAAAATGGTAGTAGGTAACTGTACAACGCTGGCAACAAAAGTGAGTACACCCCTAGGTGAAAATGTCCAAATTGGGCCCAAAGCGTCAATATTTTGTGTGGCCACCATTATTTTCCAGCACTGCCTTAACCCTCTTGGGCATGGAGTTCACCAGAGCTTCACAGGTGTCCACTGGAGTCCTCTTCCACTCCTCCATGACGACATCACGGAGCTGGTGGATGTTCGAGACCTTGTGTTCCACCTTCCGTTTGAGGATTCCTATAGTCACTCGTGTATACACAAATTATGATCAGATTATAGTGAAGACCCATTCTTATGTTGTAAAGGTTCCAAGCAATTAGTGATTTCTCCAATTAAAGACACGCAGATGGAGTATAAAAGGTCAGTGTTGTTGCTCGTTACACTTGCTTAATGATGTTTTTCCATGCTAAGTTCAACTTTTCTAAATAATAACTGTCATGCAATGGAGGCTGCGGCAGAAGCAAATGCAGGTATGGCAGTTTATCCAGCAAACAAATCCAAAGGTTTAGGCAGAAATCAAAACACAGGTAAGGGTCACTCGATCAAGCAAATGGTTCAAAACTGGCAAGGCAGAGATGGAGTAAACAAAGTCAAAAACCATAATAGCAAACATTAAGTAAGGCTTGCTAATGGTCGTAGCGACAACTGCAACTTTTTGGAGTTGCAGTAGTCGGCCATGTTTGTAGTTTGCGGTGCATTCTGGGAAACGGCGTTACTAGTGACAATAACACCAGCATGACTGGATTTCTGTTTAAAGATAATGGATGAGGTACAAATTCTAAAATCATTTATAAGCATTGGCTGTTTTCCCTCCTTTTTTTTGTCCAGGTATTGCTGACTGAGACAACTGTTTGTCTTTCCTGAGGCATTTTTTCCTCGTTTGGCATGTACTGCTGACATTTTCCCCCCGTCGACGCAATAAATTGCAGTGAAAGACCTCCAATTTTGACACCAATTACTCGTTCGTGTCCTATGCTGCTGTCTGGAATATCGAATTTCTAAACAATATGTACAGACACTAGGCTGTACGTATGCTACTTATCCGTGCTAGCATGTCATTCTCAAGTTCTTAGCAGGAAATAGATTGAACAAAGTGTTTATTTTCTGTACAACATCTGTCAGAAAACTCCGCCTCTCTTCGTAATTGTTTATCATTGTTTGTTCATCATTCTTAGTCACGTCTCATTCGGTTCACTAATACCTCCAGTAAACAAGTTAATACATGAACTAGCATTATACGTAGTAGGCTAACACACTTACTAACATTAAGTGTAGTAAGTAATAATAAGGGTTATATATTTATTAGCATCATATTAACGTAGATAAGCCAACAAGCTGACCAGCACTGTAGAAATCAGGCTAACCCACTAACAAGAATTGTGATAAATAATCTAACACACTAACTAGCATTGCTCTAAATACACTAACACTCTTACTAGCTTTGTAGTAGATAAGCTAACACACTTTAGCATTGTAGTAAACAGGCTAAAAACACCAACTAGGGTTAATGTTGATCATTGTAAGAAATGACAGAAGTTAACCGTGATTAGCATTATACTGACTACTAAAATGCTTACTAGGAATGCTAACATGCTGATTAGCTAGTAACAGAACTAGTAACACATTGTAGCAAGTCTCTTAAGAAGAATGGATCAGTGTCAGAACCATTCTTTCGATTCATTTGACAGGCTTCACCACACAATGAATGTATGAGTAGAAAAGATAGACTTGTT
This sequence comes from Ameiurus melas, assembly GCA_012411365.1. Taxonomy (NCBI): domain Eukaryota; kingdom Metazoa; phylum Chordata; class Actinopteri; order Siluriformes; family Ictaluridae; genus Ameiurus; species Ameiurus melas. Next base: position 30,052,434 of record CM022763.1, read on the forward strand.
GTACATTTATGTTATATGTCCTTTTTCTCGTAAGTCGTGTTTGCAAATGTGTGTGCGTCTGTGTGTGTGTGTGTGTGTGTGTGTGTGTATCAAACACACTTTTACGCTCCTTGAGCCAGTGAATCATGAATAGCATTCGATCCGCTTTCGTTCGCTTGAGTCAGTCAAAATGATTCCCTTTCTAAATAAAGTGCATGCAGACACACAAATAATGCATTAACACAAAACATCAACAATAGATTTAAGCAGTCGTCCCTGCGTTAGAGAACAACTGAATGAATCAATGAACCAATTTGAACGGATTCAAATGACTCAAGCCATAAATGAAAAAAAAAATTCAACTCTAGCTGATAAAACTACTCGGTATTACTAGCTAAACTGGCAAGTGTAATGCTGCTGGCAATATATGAAACATGTTTTATTTAGTGTATAAGCAGGAAGATGAGGCTGCTGCCAGGCTAATAGGCAAAACACTGTTCTCATTTTAATGCTCAAAATGCTCAAAATGCTCAAAAATGCCAAAAAAAAACACAACACAAATAAATAAATAAATAAATAAATAAATTAGGTGAACACGGAGTTGCAAGGTACTGAAATAAATATGTAAATAAACACTTCTCAGTCAGTAGTGTATGAATGGTGGCAGTGTCCTACATTCTAAAGGTTGTAATTAAAGTAATGACCCAGCAGCATTTCCTCTGGCCAGCAGGAGGATCCTGTTAGCTCTGCGTTAATCCAGATCAGCATGGCATGCTTCCCAGACTGATAGATGTGAAGAGCTTATCACTCAGAGTGGATGTGTAGGCCTGGAACATGCTACTGCCGTCACACGCAGCTCTCTCGGTTCACGCTAGCTCTCTCGGTTCACGCACAGCTCTCTCCCTATTCACGCACAGCTCTCTCCATCCACGCGCAACTTTCTCCCCATTCACCCACAGCTCTCTCCATTCACGCACAGCTTTCTCCGTGTTCACGCACAGCTCCCTCTGCATTCACATACAGCTCTCGCCAATCACCCACAGCTCTCTCCATCCATGCACCCTGTCCGTCCACGTTGGTCTGGGAGCCCGAAAAATACCATACCATCATGAGATTACTCTTCACAGTAATGTCGGCATATCGTCAATTATTTAGCACAGGTGGGCTGTTTTTTTTTTTTTAAATGGCCTTTATTTTCCTCCAGTGTTTCCCCATGCTTCACTTTCTTCATGTTTTATTCAGGCGAGCTTTGGCCTTGTGAGATTTGGGGTTTAAGGTCATCCATTATAGATAAAAGTTTTCTCAAAAAGGTGTTTTGTCAGGGAAAAAAAAAAAGCATGAACTTTAATGTCTCAATTGTTAATGTCACATGCCTCAAGGGTGGAAATAATAATTTACATATGATCTTCAACAGCGTCAAAGATTTATTTTGTCATTTAAGTTCAAACGTCTTTCGCCATCGCTTCATCTCTACCTAAAGAGAGCGATGCAGTCGTTCTTTAGTAAATGGTATATGGTCTGTACATATATAGCTCATTTTTAACCTTAGCGGTTCTACAAAGTGCTTTACACAGTTTCTCATTCACCCATTCACACACACACCAATGGTGCTCTCCAAGGCACTAGCTTGCCATCAGGAGCAACTTGGGGATCAGTGTCTTGTCCATGTGGAGTCCTGTGGAATCTTAACCGCCAACCCTACGATTAGCGCACAAGCCGCTCTACCACCTGAGCCACAGCCGTCTTTAGTCTTTTTTATTCTGTCCAGTTCTTTTACCGTCATCAAACAGATCAGCTCCAAGGCATCAACTTTTGTGCTAATATCGCCGTCTGTGCCATCGCACGCGTCATCTTGTACATTGCTGACATAAATAGCCGAGCCAATTCTCTGCAGCGTATAACGCCAACGCCTCCACCACTTCCACGTTGGATATCTCATTAATATGACATTGAAAGTTGCTGAAAAATGGTGAGTTGGAAAAGAAGCCCTTGCTCATTCATTTCTTGGAGATAAACCTGGCCTAATCCTGAGGTTGTTGACTTTTTTCCCTCCGATTAAATGCCAAAGTAAATGAGCTAGCAATAACAATGTGACATAACAGTGTGACACACACAACTGCTAATTTCTCACATGCTAATACAAGCACTAACCAACAAAAACTAGCACTAGAATCTTTAAACACCTCACACGTATTTCAAAATAAACATATTTAATGTGTTTCACCCTGCTTTTCCTTTAACACTGAACCTGCTCTCTGCTGTTTCTCAACGTGCTTGACTCCTCTTTCTGATCTCGGCATATCCGTGGCCTGGCTTTGTTCGCATAAAGGCGGCGGCACTCTCATGTGTCTTGTTGTGATCACCATCAACAATTGACCATAGAAATGCAAATTTTCCATCATCGTATCTGTTTGTCCTTTAACTCTCCCCCTCCTCCTCGTCCATTCCGCGGTTCAGGAACTGACACAACATCAAAAGAGGCGGCGAATTTTCAAGAGCTTCTCCACGTTAATCTATTCACCCTCATAACCTCAGCTGTGCTTCTGCTTCACCCGTCTCCCAAAGCGAGCAGCGGGGGGTGAGTCACTCGTGAATTTGTCTCTTTTTTTCCCCATCTTTGAGTCATGACGACTATCATCCTTCCTCATCCAAAGAGACGACGCAGAAAGAATTGAATCCTGTGAGTGTCAGTTCCTGCACGTGGCCGCAATTTACTTCTTTTCTATGGTGTATATTCAGGGTGATGGGATTATCCAGTAGGTAGAGCTGTGATTTCTAGATAAATTCATCTCGCTGCAAATGTAGTTGATCAGCCAGGGCTAAAGCTATGAGCTGTATTTTTTTTTTACATCTAAATTTTCTGGCATTTTGGCAGTTGAGTGTAAAGGGCATTGCCCAAGGGCACAACAGTGGTAGCTTGGCAGTGAACTCCTGACCTTCTGGTCAATAACCCTGAGCCTTTAACCACTGAGGCACCACTGCCATTAAAAGTAAGGACAGGTTATAGCTGTATAAGAGTACAACTTTATTAAAACCTTGCTTGGATCCATAACACAATCCATCCATCCATCTTCTACCGCTTACTCCTTCTTCAGGGTCACAGGGAACCTGGAGCCAATCCCAGGGAGCATCGGGTACGAGGCGGGGTTACACCCTGGACAAGGTGCCAGTCCATCACAGGGCACAATCTACACAAACTCACAAAAAAAAATACATGCCAATATGGTCGGAACCAACCCCGGACCCTGTGAGGCGAATGTGAAATTATTCAAAATGTTTGTATTAAACAAATCAGAACTATCTTATCGTCTGAAGATCTTAATATAGAATTTCAACTTTGCTCATTAAATGCCACAATAAACCCTGAGGTGTTCATGAATCCCGAGTGAAAACGCCTGCACTAAGCTATAAGCTTCCGTCAGCAACACTAAAGAAGCTAGCCTTCAGAGAAAAGGGTGCTTGTAATGACCAGAAGCTTGTGAGTTTAACTCTCAGGACTGGTGAACCACCGTTAAGCCCCTCAGTAACGCTGCTTCACCCTGATCTACTCAGCTCTATAACTGGATTATATTCCGCCTCAATGTTTAAATAAAAAACATTCACCGAGCCAACTAAATGTACCTAACACTTACATATAGCGAAATATCTTTCTTGGCTTCCCACCACACACAGCCTCCCCTAAAGGCAACTTAATCCCAAACTTAAGCACTGATAAAGGATCCTGGTGTTCGTTTGGCCTGGAGCAAGACAAACGCATCATCAGAAGAAGTCATCTCAGTGGGGAGCGCAGGAGTTTAAGGAGGTCTCCTCATCCGCCTCAGCTGTGGGATGTCGAAATCATTCGAGCATTTCGCCGAAAAGAGAACCTTCAATCCCCTGAAGGCCTTTTGGTGCCCGACGAGAACTAGGCCATGGTAAACTTTCCGCAGCTCTGCCCCCGAAGATGTCTGTCTTAATTAAAGGCGGCGTGTGTGTGGGCCAGCTGAGACGTCTTCGCTTTTCCACAGCCATGAAATGAAGTGCTGCCGGGCCTTCGACTGTTTGGCTGCACATCGAGTCGTGTCATGAAGTCTGTGCTGGGGTTTTTGTTTTTTGGGGTTTTTTTTTTAATCATCTAACAACCAGAACTGTGCTCTTTGCAAATGAGGATGATCTGGTGATGGAAGTGATGGAAGTTCAGAAGTGATGGAAGTTCAGAAGTGACTCCTCTGAGGTTTAGTCACTCATAAAAGCACTGGGTATTAATAACTGTTCTTCAGACAGATGCAATTTAGCTGGATTAGGTTATATTGTGTAGTGAGTGCTGGGCAGCATATAGAGACCTCGCTGTTCTCTCCAAACCTTATTACTCCTGACGAAAATGAGTCTGGAGAAAATTCTCTCAACTCTGACAAAGAATAAAAATGCTCCAGCATTAAATAAGTTTGCACTTCTGTCTATTTCTTGTTATATGCCGTAGACCGTTGAATTCTCAATTCCTGCTAGGTCAGACGGTGTTGATTAATGTTCACAGGTTTATAGTACTGCACTCGTTCTAATACATTATCTTTTCTATAAGTAGTAACAACCTACAGTAATTACTTACTTAACATTTAAGGAAGGAGTCTCCAGTGCCAGCGCTTGTTTTCTGACATCTAATGACAGAGGAGTTTATGCTCGATATAGCTGCTATAACAAAAGCGACAACAGGAACTTGAATGCGTTTTTGAATTAAAGGTAAATATAAACAGATACAAAGTATCCATCCATCCATCTTCTACCGCTTACTCCTTCTTCAGGGTAACGGGGAACCTGGAGACTATCCCAGGGAGCATCGGGCACAAGGTGGGGTACACCCTGGACAGGGTGCCAGTCCATCGCAGGGCATAATCACACACCCATTCATACACTACGGACACTTTAGACACGCCAACCAGCCTACCTTTGGACTGGGAGAGGAAACCGGAGTACCCGGAGGAAACCCCCGCAGGAAACCAGGGGAGAACATGCAAACTCCACACACACATGGCCCCGGTGGGAATCGAACCTCGGACCCTGGAGGTGTGAGGCGAAAGTCGTAACCACTAAGTATGATCGTTACAAATCGTTACAATCGTTACAATTTGCTCTGGTATAAGAAATGTATCACCGTCGGCGCGGTAACCGTACCTGCACTTCGTCACACTGCCCTGTCGTCGATTATTTTCCAAGTGTTTTATTCCTTACTTAACATATTTCCTGCTTTGCTACATTCGCTATATTGAAGGATTCACGATGAGGGGTTTGAGACATTAGAATGGATTATTAAATTATTTGAATAAAAATCACCAGGTTTATTTTCTTTTTTTTTTTTCCTGCTGCTTCAAAGACGGCGTGAGAGCTTCGGACCTGTGGCACTTCAGCCGGGAGATTATTTGTTATTCAGAATTTCATTTTGAAGCCAATTAGTCTTTAATTCGGTGCATAATCAAATGGATATGAAATGGGAATTGAGTGAGGTGCCAGTCAGGCATGACACACATTAATAAGCACGGGCACGGAGTAAAAACACATCTATTAAGCACCGGCACTTTACAGGGAATAATATATGCATTGTTTGCTGTGAGATCATTCTCCTATTTAAAGCATATGACACAGGAAAACAGAAGGTGTGGGTTATGATTCGGGCGTCGTGATTATCAGTACATTTCACACATTTGAGGACATGCTGCAGGTCAACACACTGTGAAGAACAACAGTAAATAAATAAATAAATAAATAAGCCAGGAAATGTTTATTTTCTGTCTCGTTAGCATTTAGGAATGATTAGACTAGAATACTCTGCTGTATTTAGATGCGACCCTTTCATCGTTAATCAGGCAATCCGGAACCCTTCGCTCTTGCTCGACAAATCATGATGCATTTGAATTATTCTGAAAAACGTGACGTTCTCACGTGCCGCCGTCATCGGGGTTGGATTCGAATCGTTCAATGGGGTTAGAGCAATGGAGCAAAACAAACAGAAAGACTCAAATGGATCGTTTCCTTCACTCTGCGCCATGATGTGAGCCAAGTGAATGACCATCATCGTGTCCTGTCCTACACGGACACCCTAATGAGAGAGCGAGAGAGAGAGAGATCACAGGATGTCCTGATTAAGTGTCAGCGTGGTCTCCGAGACCGATGTTCCTACTCCGTCCTGACAAACTGCTAGCGGCCTACTCAGCAAACGTCCGCGAAATCGATCACAGCAGAGGGTCAGAGTGATCCGGTTCAAAAAAAAAAGAAAAAACAAAGTCCTATTTATCAGAGGAGATCTGATTACGCCGTGCAAATATGATGACTTCATATCTTCTAAATGCACAGCCTGGTGAGGTTTAGCATGAGCTCCTCGGTCCATCGAGAAGACATCGCGACAGTTCCGCAGCAAATTGAACGGAAATGAGTGATCTCTGCGATGTACGGTCCTCTTTAATAAAATGAGATACGACTCAGGATACGTAACAGTGCTGCGGATCTCGAGTGAGACTTGCACTTAATATGCAGTCAAATGATGATGAATTAGCCGTGCCTCGGACTCGGGGTTCTCATTTCTCCTCAACGCTCAGCTGTAGCTGAGAGCTGATACACAACACAACACAACACACATCCTTTTTGCATCCCTTTGTGCAAACAATACACCCAGCATCCTGTGCTTCGTTTACTGTTCAAATCGAGCTTTTCTTTGGAGATGGTGATAAGATCTTTCTCTAGCCACTGGGGCGGCGATAGCAATCTCCCAAGCCTGAGTTTATTCTTTATGTCCGTTATGGGTGAAATGCACTCATATCATTCTAATGGGATAAAATGAAAAGCATTTATAGTTGATCCCATGTTGGGGGAGCCATTTGTCTCCCACTCATTATTATTATTATTATTATTATTATTATTATTATTATTATTATTATTATTATTATTATTATTATAAAAAGAGCTGACACTGGAGACTCCTTCCATAAGGGTTGAATAAATGTCTCCTAACAAGTCCCTGTGTAAGCTGTTACTATAGAAACGATTATGTATTGATATAAATCTGTCCACTAATCACCTTCGGACCAATCAGATATCAGAGAATATTTCTATCAGAAAGGATCATGCAGTTTTTGAACGGATATCAGGGAAGAATTGGGAAGAAACCAAACGAAGAAACATCTGAGAAACCTATAAAGGAATGCACTTTTTAATGAAATGTTATCAATTATATACATTATTATTATTTATTTCATTTTTTTCTCTTCGTAGCAGTGCGAAGAAATAAGCACCGTCGGACTCTTCAAGTGCTCATGCTCCGTCATAGGAAAACTATCATTTACGGATTGTCATGAAAAAAAATAAAAAATACAAATAATCGTGGCCTTAGCCACATAATGTTTATCCTGTAAATAGTTGGAAAAGAAAACAAAAAGAATAAGCCAGGATTTTGCTAGGGACAAGAGTTGCCTTTTAAACATGTGTTGCTCTTGCCTTTGTTTATTGATTCATTTTCATATGATTCATTTACATATGATTCATTTTCATGCGATTCATTTTCATGTGATTCACTTACCTTTTCTCCCCACCCTTCCCTTTCCCAAATATTTCATTGAGAAGAAAAATAAATAAATAAATAAATAAATAAAAATAAAATCTCCCCCGCCCTCCCCCTGCTCATCATGGCTACTCAATAGCTGTCTTCTAATTCTAATTTCATAAAATACACAGAGCCAGCTACATAAATAGTTTTCTAGCTATAGAAATAGTTGTCTACAGTTAAGCACTCGATTTGCAGTATAACTTCAGCATTTAGGTAACACTCTAGCTAGTCAGGATATGCTAATATTAGCCTGCTGGTGATCATTAGCAGCTAACAGCCAAAACTAGTGCTTTAATTGGAATTTCAGTAGAACCGGAGTGATTTTGCTGCAATCTCTCAGGGAATGAATCGAGCTGAGCCAATCGTGGTCTAGTATGCAAGACTGGTTTATCCGAGGAAGGGGGCGGGGCATGGTGGATTTGACTGCACTTCCAATTTGCATAATCATAACTTTTTTTTTAAGTTTGCGTGAATATAAAAGGCTATAGAGGCACACGTTCTGAAAAGTAAACATACATACAAGATAAAGATAGAGGAAGAGAAGAAGAAGCCTTTATTCATCACATTGAATGCAACTGTACATTGCCAGACAGTGAAATTCCTTTCTTCACATTTCCCAGCTTGTTAGGAGGTTGGGGTCAGGGCACGGGGTCAGCCATGATACGGTGTCCCTGGAGCACAGAGGGATAAGGGCCTTGCTCAAGGGTCCAAACAGTGGCAGCTTGGCGTTGCTGGGGCTTGAACTCCTGACCTTCTGAGCAGAAATTCAGAGCCTTTAACCAATCAGCCACCCCTGCAACTAGTGCTGAAATAGTGAGCTGTCAGTTAAAGGTTCTGTTATCTCCTCAATGGGCGCGAGCTGTGGACCGGTGAGTGTCACAGTGAAACGCTACTTCAGGTCTGATTTCCCAGGAGGATGTGCACTCGGCTCTGAATGGAGCTTGTTTAAGTCCGCCCACTCAAATGTCCTTGTACTTCCTGTAAGTGAGTGTGTTGTCACCATGGCAGCAGCCAAGGCCTTTCTGCCGTCTTGTGACTGCCAGATAAAGGACGTGTGAATGGCTGGATTGTGTTGCTATGACGATTAGTTTCCAGGCACTTCATAAGAATGGAAAGGAAAGGGGGCACAATATAAAAATTAATTAATTACTCAATCTATTAATTAATGAATTAACCATGCACGGTATTGAATATAATGCATCGACCGCATCCTATTCAATTTATCATATTTAAATAACACACTGCATTTCAAAATGATTCAACCCCCACTGCAACTCGGGTTTGTTGTCAGAATTTACAGACTTTCAACTGTTTGCGATGAACAAATCAAACAAAAGCAGTTGAAATAGTTCGACACGACGCATACTCCAATTCATTTCCCCAAATTCAACTGAAAATGCAACTTATAAAGATTTCCCCAGTCTCAATATTATTCACCCCCCTGAATAGAATGTATGAAATACCTGAACTGACTAGGGGCAGAAAAACATATGAAATAGCTGAACTGGCTAGGGGCAAAAAATGTATGAAATACCTGGGCAGGGCAGAAGAAGGAAGCTATCAAGGCTGCAAGCAGATTTCTCAGAAGGCAGGTTGTGAAAAACCCTCGAGTGACTGCAAAAGACCTGCAGAAAGACTTGGTGCAGCAGGCACTGAGGTGTCAGTGAGCACAGTACGGCGTGTACTAAACGCAGAAGGATTCCATGCCAGAACTCCAAGACATTCACAACTACTTACCTAAAAGCACAAGAAAAGTCATTCAAAATCGTATAAATAATCCACAGAAGTTTTAGGATTCCGTTCTGTGGAGCGATGAAACAAAACTGGAACTTTTCGGCACAATGGATCAGCGGTATGTCTGGAGGAAGAAGAATTACGAAAGAACACTCTGTCCACAGTCAAGCATGGTGGTGGCTCGGTGATGCTCTGGGGCTGCTTTGCATCCTCTGGCACTGCAAACCTGCAGCGTCATGCCGTCGATAAGGAAGATGGAATTTGGGGAAACTACTTGAAATGTTGAATTATTTCAATTGCTTTTGTTTGATTTGTTCATCGCAAACAGCTGAAAGTCTGTACATGTCGACAATAAACCTGATTTACAACGGGGGATGAATCCTGTTGATTGCAACTGCATATGTTTCGAACTGTCCTCTTTATTATTTGGACACTACCTATTGTGGTGCATTGTGGGATTTCATGTGTGTAAGGAATATTCTCTATTATGCTATTAAACAGATGCAGATCCCAAACGGTGCACAAGGTAGTAAAATAGCATAAAATAGTAAAAAGTCCACTCCACGTGTACAGCTGTCTGAGTGGCGCTGACATCAGTAGTTATGGCAGAGATCTAAATATCGGCAGTCAGTAACTCCGTAGTTGGCATCAAACAACAAATCTGACTGATTTTGAGCTTGGAAATGATCTGACTGGGAAAACTGGCCCAGAAAATTGACTTAAGCTGGGTGTGTAACCCATTCCTGAACACACGTAAAGTTCCCTCGGTACATTTTTGGTTATATTATGTCATCAACTATATTCGACAGCTCTGAATAGTTCATTATGTGCGTTTAAACTTACTCCGTCTGTGACCCTGTATGCTTAAATACGAGAATTGCCTTACTGAAGATCTCTCCCTGAGTTGTTTGTCAGTGACAGGGTGTCTTTACTTCGGTACTTAAGTGCTAATCCGCGGCCTACATTCTGCTGTAAATATAAAACTTCAAACATCGCTAACGCAACCTCTCGGATTCGGTCTGCGACAGCTCAGGTTCCGCTTCTCTTTGATATTCCTACTGCTGCAGAAATGCTCCGAGGCTCTTTGGAGTCTGTAAGAAGTCACAGAAAAGAAAAGAAAATAAATACTAAGATAACTGTTGCAGCGAGGTGAGGTGTAGGAAGATATCCATCAGGGAAAGTTCAGAGTTTCCAGTCAGCGAGACTGGCTCTTTATGACGTTAAGAAAAGTTTCACACCTACTCGGTGAAATGCCGGGGGTAAATAAAGGAAATCAGGCGAATTGTCGGCTGTACCGTCGGGAACGAGAGCGTAAGGTGTTAAGTTCCTGATTTCAGCCTCGCCGGGGTTATCAGACGTTTCAGTACTGCGGTTGTTTTCTCACTTATCCCACTCACGCAGTCAATAAACCCAATCAAACTGACAAGTGATTTCAATTGGGCTTTAACGAGGCTGAGACGCTATTTATTATGTATAGTGAAGTCACAGACGACTCTGAAGGACTTTGATTGAACACAAAGCGAGCCATATGAGTTCGCTGGGTCTTTAGGAACACGCAAGAACACTTTGACAAAATGCCGAAGTGGAGACGATGTAATGCAGATGATGTACTGTTGAGTTCGGGATTCTGATTGGTCAGACGCTGTTGAGTCCTTTTCTAGAACAGCATGAATCGATTAAGAGACATATTGTTAGTTTAACAAAGGCAAAACGTGTAATCCTTGATGAGGTGTGGTTTTCTGTAAGGAGATGTTTTGTTTAACACTTGCGGAAGGAGTCTCCAGTGTCAGAGAGGACTTTATGCTTCGTAACATGGCAATCTGGATTTTCTTCAAGAGAGAGAAAAAGCGAAGCTGGTGAGGGAACGATTGTCTTATAGATGCTATAGCGTATGTAACTACAAATGGATAAAAAGTACAATGTGTCATTTTTCAATGAATCATTTTGTAACTGTATAAATGTAACATGTATTTTATACTGTAAATGTGTCATCCATCTCAAGAGTAAGTACAACTGGTGTGTGTGTGTGTGTGTGTGTGTGTGTGTGTGTGTGTGTGTGTGTGTGTGTGTGTGAGAGAGAGAATGAGAGAGAGAGAGAGAGGGAGTGATAGAGATGGAGCATAGCATGAGCTTAAGTGTGTATCTGGGGAACAGTGACCCTGTGTCTTTCTCTTAGCTGAGTGCTGGGTTATGGCAGCACCGCAGGGTGTGGTGTGTGTGTGTGTGTGTGTGTTATGGTTATTAATCATCCTCTGGTCAGGATTATTTTCAGGACAGGAGAGGTGACCGTGTGACCACACACTCTCTCGTCTCCCGTCTGTTTCCTTTTAATAAACCTGATCGCACACGCACACACACATGTTGACATTCACGTCACATTTCACACACACCTTCATCCAGAGCCAGGCAGATTAACATTCCAAGCTGGGCAGTTCCACATTGCGGAATTTTTTGAAAAAGGACCCAGCAGCAGGTACAGAACTTTCCAGTAGCTAGTGCAGAACTGTATAGCAGTGTACCTAATAAAGTGGCCACTCTTTAAAATTGCAAATGTGTATTAATTTCCGGTGGATCCGGAGTCTATCCCGGGAACACTGGGTGTGAGGTGGGAATGAGTATTGGATGGGACACCAGTCCAACACAGGGCTAAAAATCAAATCAAAGAAAATGAAAGAAAAGTAAAGAAAAAAAGATATTTTTTTTTACTATTATTTCAACAATTGCTTTATTATTTAAATTAGAATTAATGCTTTTTCCCATTTCAAGCAGTGAGAACAATAAAGGACATCTCTGTTAGCATTGGTAGTCGTCACCATGGCAACAACGAAGCGAGGAAACTTATTAAGGCCGAAGCTCATCCAAACTTTCGAACCCCGTGCATTGAGTGTTACGGTTCTTTTTTTTTTTCCACCTCATCAAAGCTTTCTGAATCAATTTCCTTTCACAGATGATGAAGGACGTCCGTCCAAAATGTGTACACAATTGTGGGGTTTTTTTTTTCTTCTTTTTTCATTTACAAAACTGGCAAAAAAATGGCAAAAATTTCCAGAACAAAACCTTTTAAACACTGTGGCTTCCCTGACTCCTCGCTGCGCTGCCGCATTTTAATATCCCATCGCAGCGTGTAGGAAGCCTAAAGAAAGTTAAAAGAAGAATAAAAATACAGCAGAGAAAATAGTGGCAAGTCATCCTGACATCCGTGTCTGCCTCAGGGCTGGTAAGGCATGTTCACCTCAAAGTACGGTGGGAATAAAAAAAAAATTTAAAAAAAAACAGCTTTAAAATGGTTTGGGTATTTTTAATTTGACAATTTGTGAAATTGATTTATCATGTGAAAATAAATTCATCATGTTTGACAAATAATCATCATCATCCATCCATCCATCCATCTTCTACCGCTTACTCCTTCTTCAGGGTCACGGGGAACCTGGAGCCTATCCCAGGGAGCATCGGGCACAAGGCGGGGGAGATAATCATCATCATCATAATAATAATCACGTGTAAAAAATAAACAAATTATGTATAAATCACGTGAAAATAAATGAACAAGGTGTGGAAGAATCCCACGTGAACATAAATGAATCATTTGGTAGAACCCAATTGAAAAATATCATGTGAAAATAAATGAATTATATAGAAAACCACTTGTGTGAAATGAATCATGTGTAAAATGTAAAAAAAAAAAAAAAAAAAAAAAGTTAAAATCACATGAAAATAAATCAATAACGTGTGAAAGAATCGTTTGTGCAAATAACTGAATCATTTGGTAGAACCCAATTGAAAAATCCATGTCAAAATAAATTACTTATATAAAAATCACGTGTGCGAAATGATTTAAGTGTAAAAAAACAAAAGTAAAAATCACATGAAAATAAATCAATAACGTGTGAAAGAATCGTTTGTGCAAATAAATGAATCATTTGGTAGAACCCAATTGAAAAAATCATGTGCAAATAAATGAATTCAATAAAAATCACATGTACGAAATGAATCGTGTGGTGGGAAAAAAAAACGGAATCATGTGACAGTATATCAATAACGTGCGAAAAAAATCACACGTGGAAATAAACGCATCATAAAAACGATGAGAATAAAAGCACCTGCGCTACATGTGGAAAAAAGTGTGCATAACATAACATAAAAAGTGTCTTTCCCATAATCCTCAACCATACAATGCAGCCACGTGTCCAGTCACGTGATCCAGTGCCCTGGATTTCCAACGACAATCACCTGTTCCCAATCAGCACACTCTTAGTATAAATATACGGCACTTTCAGTCAATCTGTACAAAGTCTCGCTCTAGGTGTTGTGTTAATGAGGTTATGTAGATGGTTGCTTGTGGAGAGGCTTTGGGGTTTTGTTTATTGAGTGTTGATTAGTCTGGTTAAATCTGCGTAATATCTGATATTTGTTGAATAATCTTCACACACACACAAATTAGTTGAAGTAAACTCTTTTCTTCTTTCTTTTTTTTTTTTTTTTTTTGAAATACCATGTCCTTCCTCATTCAGTGAGACTGCAATTCCCTTTTGGTCTGAGAAGAGCCTGTGGCAAGATCAATTGATCAGTCTCTTCCTTGTTCTTGTTAAAACGTGTTTAAAGAACTTATTTGTTTCTGCTTGGACACATTGGAGTAACTGAGTTCATTAGAAACTATTACAGGTGGGTAGAGACAGAAATAACTGCACTAGTAGTCGAGCTTGCTTTGCTGACGAGTACACTCAACGGCTAGAAAGTGCCGTTTCTGCAGGACCATATTGCGACACATAATGCAGTAGTGATGCCCAACCTCTGGATGGAGCTCTCATCAACTGGAGGCTACAGCCTGGAGATCGCTGAGGACGGTACCGCTTGAAGTACCATGGGAATGGTTTTGGACCTCAATTCCACATGGACGTTCTCGCTGTGGTTGCTGGGACTACGGTTGCAGCGATGTCCTTGGAACTGCAGTCACCACATGCAGTTTTACACTCAGGTCTCCTTTAGTGAACAGTGGACGAGTTCAACAAACAGACTTCATATAAACACCATCATGACCTTCCTTTTACTTTCACACGATCCGTCGTTACCCAGATGACGACGGGTTCCCTTCTGAGTCCGGGTTCCTCTCGAGATTTCTTCCTCATATCATCTCAGGGAGTTTTTCCTCACCGCCGTCACCACCGGCTCGCTCAATAGGGATAAATTCACGCGCTTAAAATCTCCATCCTGTGTTTATACGTTTCTCTAAAGCTGCTTTGAGACAATGTCCATTGTCTTCACCTCCTCCTTGTATGCTTACTCAGCATCATTGCTAATGAGGTCCGCAATTGTAGAATCCTCAGCAAACTTGATGCGATTAGAGCTGTACTTGTTGTTGCCGACCTCCCAGTCAAAAATTTGAAATATCAATCGTGGGACAATTGCGTATCAACTTCTTAACATCATCCTCATAGTCTGGTGGGCTAGCTAAAGACTTTATGATTTATTAAATACACCTCCATTTCCAACCAGTTAGCATTTGCCCGATGCACAGCACTGAAGATCCACACATGCTTAGAGGTGAGGTCCTCCATCTTATTTAATCTTATCCATTATCTCTTTCTAAGTGTTGTGACACATACATGTAACTACTCCAGCGTACAAATCAACCCCCATAGCCTCCTTAAGAAAGTTTGCATCTTCAGTGGTTTTCTGTGGTCCAGTTTTAGTTCCTGGTGCATGATGAATGATCATATCCATTTATTTATTTATTTCATTTTTTTCACACTCTTGTCCTGACACCTGCTTTGCGACTCTGTTTTTTGCCTTCCTCAACTGACTCTGCTTGTTCCGGGAGTCCTCCATCTGGCCTCTAATAACTTTTCTTCCTGGGGACCAGATGGAGAAAGCAATATAGTGATATCGGCTACAGGTTATCTGTATTAATAAAATTAAAGAGATAAATATTGTATAACGCTTGCTCGACTGTTTGTACAATTACATAACTTGTATATTGAAGCAATTATTTATAGTTGGTGGCTTAAGATTATGCAAAAATGTGCAAAATATGCACCGGCATGTACTTCATGCTTTCAAGGTTGCCAGGTTTTTCTTCACTATACGCATCAGGTGGGGTTTTATAGCATGTCCAGACCACCACTCTTGAAAAATAGAGGGGGGAGCAAACAAAACAAAACAAAAACAAACAGGAATAAAGAATGTAGACTGAAAAAGAACATTCTTTGTGGTGAAATGTAATATATTTTAAAAAGCAATGGGTCATTTACAAATTTGAGATTATAGCTGTTAGAACTCAAGTTAAACACTTTTGGGCGTGCTCTCATAGGAAAGTAATCAACATCAGAGTGGTAGCTGTACCTCCGCCTCACCACGTTGATTATTTTCCTATATCCGGAATTCTCCTAATATTACATCCCCTACTTAAGTTGCTGCTAAGACTTCCGAACACTAGTTTTGTATGCTACGTGATATAAATTTGGCAGGATTTTCTTATCAACGCTCAAGGATGGTACTCGGATCGAGACATGGACGAGAATTTGGCTTCTTTCTGAAGCACAGCATGTGTGTGAGACACCAGCAGCTTGCCTGATTCCACACAAGCCTTCTTTGTATGGATGTTAAAAATCTTTCTTAAAAAGTTTGGAACTTTTATATTTCTTCTCTTTAACAGTCTGACTTTGTCAGTCTCTTTTTTCAATTGGGTTCTCTTTATTTACATACCTTTAGCACTTGTGTGATAATCCAATGATGTTTTCGGTCATATTTA
The DNA here is from genome assembly GCA_012411365.1 of Ameiurus melas. NCBI lineage: Eukaryota > Metazoa > Chordata > Actinopteri > Siluriformes > Ictaluridae > Ameiurus > Ameiurus melas. The sequence goes on from CM022763.1 coordinate 30,068,465, forward strand.
TGCAGAAATATTGAAAATTCTAAAGGGTTTACAAACTTTCGAGCACCACTATATGCATACGTTAGTACTACTGAAGGGGAAAAAGAGCTGACAAGATGTAAACACAGAATTTTTATTAAGATAAAGCAAAAAAAATAAAAAATAAACGAAGGTCCAACGGAAAGGTTAAAGGACAGACTTGTCAATGTACACTATATGACCAAAAGTTTATAGACAGCTGACCATCACACCCATGTGTGGTTCTTCCACAAACTGTTGCTACAAATTTCAAAGCACAAATCTCCACAGCCACGCCCCAAAATCTAGTGGAAAGCCTTCCTAGAAAAATGTTCAACAAGCACATATGGGTGTGATGGTTAGGTGTCCACAAACTTTTGACTATACAGCGTATAGTAGGGTAGGTTTATAAATCAAGGTCAAAATAAAGGCAAAGGTCAGATCAGATATCACTAGAAACAGAACTAGATAGAATTCCTTTGGGAGTGTGTGGAAAAAAGGCTTACACAATGCGTAGTTGCGTGTAGTACTGGTTTCAAATATTTTAAGACTGACAAACTTTATTTCGACATAATTTTTAATTTTTTTTTTCATCTCAACAGTGGCAGCTATTGAATGTGTTGGTTGACTCCTTACTGCAGCCCCTAATAATCAAACCAACTAATCAAGGCTAACACTAAACAGGTGTACACAATGACTAACAGGCCAATGACATGCTAACGGCAGAGCCAGGACCAAAACCAGAACACAAGGGCTGCGTCCGAAAACACGTACTGTGACAGTACCTACTGCCCGGCCGTTGAAACAGTACGTACTAATCGATATGTGTGTGTCTGTAGTATGAATACAATCCTGGACATACTGCAACCGCCATGTTGGCATTTGTTAGCTGTTGCCATGGTAGCTCAGTGGCTAAAGCCTCTGAGTTACTGATCAGGAGTTCAAGCCCCAGCACTGTCAAGCTACCACTGTTGGGCCCTTGGGCAAGGCCCTTAACCCTCAATTGCTCAATTGAATTAATGAGATAAATGTAAGTCGCTCTTGATAAGGGTGTCTTATCTTATGCCATAAATGTAATGACCTTTTATGTCATCATAAACACAAAAATCTTAAATGGGCCACCAGATTATAGCAATGCTAATGGAAAAATGCACATCACTAAAGTTAGCTGAATTAGCAGTGATAACAGGCTGAGGTCAATTCGTTGCCGTTAGCTTAGACGGCTAAGGCGTGATGGAGAAGGTTTCAAACGCTGTGACAACTGTTTTCTTGTTTAAACCTTCGACAAGTGAACGATTTATTCGTTAATTTCGTTATTTATTAGTGTCGTTATTTAGAAGTCTTAACCAAAGTTTATTACTTCAAAAGAGCCGACACACTGTCTTCCGGCATTTTTTTGTTTCTGAGCTCATCCGCACCAATCCAGTTGCATTATGGGAGTTTTGAATAGTGCGAGTCCATCGGTTGCATACTGCAAAATCTGACCGGAAGCAATACGCCATCTGGGTATTTCTCGCCTACTGAGAATTTGGACATACTTCCCCTCTGGCGTACTGGATTTCGCCTACTGTCTAGTAGGGTGGTACACGATTTCGGATGCAGCCAAGCACACAGATGCGAGCAGTGTTTCCTGTTTTGGGAACCGTGCCACATGCTGTGAGTGGGAATTCCTCACAACTTCACTTAGGCGTAATTATTTCTCATGCGACTTAGGAATCCGGCAGAACGAGACGCAGTGAGAGTAACTAGACAAAACAAGATTAATACTGAGGGACTGTCGCTAACGATAATCAGGGGGAATGATGATGGCGGCGGTGGTTTAGGTGTGAGACGAAACGAGACACAAACAAGACAGCCAGAATGAAATAAATAAATACATAAATAAATAAATAAATAAATAATTCCCACAGTTCCTTTTAGTTGATGCCCTCAGTCCTGCCCAGCTACTTGTGAGTGCCATCACAACAACATTGTGCTTTTCTGAAAAAGCTGAAAAGAGAACAAAACTCGCACTTTTTGCCAAGCTCTTCTGCATCCCTGTTTCGGATTGCTTTGGGATCAAGTGTGCCAGCGAGACAGCCCAAAAAATAAACAGCGAAATTAAAGAGAGTGCCAGTGACTCAACCAGCACACAAAAGATATGCTCAAGAAGTCCACTATTGATATAGCAAGATGATGAAAAATAAAGTTTTGCTGTGGTCTTGCCTCCTAAAAGCCAGCATCAGAACGAGAATATATATATATATATATATATATATATATATATATATATATATATATATATATATATATATATATATATATTATTTATATATATATATATATATATATATATATATATATATATATATATATATATATATATATATATATATATATATATATATATATACTTTTTGTAATAAACAACACGGAGAACAAAATCATGAAGAAATGCCCTATTTGTGAGAAATTAGGGGGCCAAGCACTAGGGTGAATGGGTATCATGGGTACTGTATGTTTTGACTGTAATGTGAAATGGAATGAATTGTGTGTGATAGGGGAAAATTCACAAATAAAATCACACTTCTCAAAAAAAAAATGCCTGATATACGAAAAAGTAATAGTTAATTAATTAAAAGGAAACACACTTAAGTGACTCCACTTGAGTCAAAATGGAAATTTCACTTTTTATATATATATATATATATATATATTTTTATGTAAACATTCATGTTGCGACGCAGAGACGCCTGGTTAAATGTGGCTGTAGAGATGCTTCGACACCTTTACTTGCTGTCCTCCAGGGAGCCGCTTACTGTGCGGAACCTCAGGTAAATGTTGATGTGGTTGTTCTGGAGGTGTTTCTGCTTGTGTACTCTGTAAGGTTTGGATGAGATGTTCTTGTGAGCTTCCTTCATTCCTTCATTTTACACCAAAAAAAATGGGCAAGTGTAAGGATTTGAGCGACTTTGACAAGGGCCAGAATGTTCTGGCTAGACGTCTGGCTCAAAGCGTGTTCAAAATGGCAGGTCTTTTGGGGTGTTCCAGGTATGAAACGGTTAGAACGTTGCAGTCTATTATTACGCCTCCAGTGTAATACAGAACTTTGCTTTAGTTTTGCTGTTTTCCGTCATTATAACAGATCCTGGTTCAGTTCCTGCAACACTGCCCCCTTGCGGTCACGCTCACATTACGCTATGTCCAAGTATAAAGGCTGACCCCAGTGTGACGCACTGATGCGCTTGCAGACGTATAAATCATCCCCTAAATTGTAGTAAGTGCTGTCTGTGTTGATGAAGTTTCTAACGCTGTCCTTCATGATGAAAAAAAGTGTCTTTTGTTTTGTCAGATGTAGTCGCTTTTTTTTCATCTCGAAGGACGTCGCTCACATCACTGAGTGTTTCTGCCTCAATTCAACCATTTTCAGATTGCATATCTGTAACACAATGGTGTGTTATCCACAGACAGCTGTAGAGTAAGGCGGCTGAGAAAGCCTTTCAAGCAATACACAAAGACACACAAACAAAGAAACACACACACACACACACACACACACACACACACACACACGTGTCCTGGCACAGCTGCTCGCTCAGTGAAAGACCTCAGGTCTCTGGGCTCCCCTTTTGGAATCACTGGCTCCTCATTAATCTGCCTTTGTCGGCTGTGTAGCGCTGACTAATTAAAGCCTCTGTTAACCTTTGTGTTGGCTCGACTTCAACCCTGCTGATGTTCCACCGACAGAATCTCCTTCTGTTCCTGAACACTCCACGCCAAAACAAAACACGCCGAAGATCCACTCGCAAAACAGGAAGAGGAACAGGTACTGTACATTGCAATAAACAAGTCATTTCCCTTGTTTAGAATTCATGCACATATTACTATTGACCAAAACGTGTACGGTGTGTCGTATGGAAGAAAAAAAACAAAGAAGGCTAAGAAGAAATGTAAATAAATGCACTTTGAACCTCAGGATTTCTTTTGATGAAATATCTGTATATATAAATGGGATGTCATGAAATTTAACTCGAAGCTGTAAGCACTAACAATCTTCTCAGGTAGCTCTGGTGTTGTTGTTTTTTTTTTGTTGTTGTTGTTTCTTTTCTTTTTTTTCCTTAATCAGCCCCATTTCTTCGCTCTTGTCGTTCCAGTCCACAGTGTGTTAAATGCAGAACATTCTGTATTTACAGGTTTTGATGCCTAATTCATTTATGAGTGGGTTTATCAGCTCGCTGCAGACCTGAAATATTTACACCGCAGTTCAATGTGTAATGATGTAATTATAGCCAACACTAAAGCTCCTTGCTGACAGCAACAAATAATTTCCTGTAATGTGCTTATTTACCTGGTAATTGTCTAGAAGTGCAGATTCGGTCCTCGTGATTAAAAAGTCCGAGCAATCTTCCAGGAAAGAGAGACTTCAATTAATATTTAATCATGCTTAAGAGTGTGGATGGGATATGCATGAATTCCTATTGCTTCCTTGCGAAAGTAGACCTGTCACTGAGCGCACACAACAAAGGAGCGAAATCGCGAGTTATGTAGGTAACTGTGGTTCTATGAATTCCGGATGACCACCAAAGGCGCTGCTTTAGCACTAGCGGATTATCGCAGCACCAGCTGGACAGTTCGTGATCATGGTGACGTAGGCTGAGCCACGAGGGTAATAGCCACATTAGCTCAGCATTTAGCCTCGGTACACTTTCTCGCGCGTTCTGAGTGACAAAGAACTCTGGCGGTCATCCGGAATTCACAGAACCACTGTTACCTACGAAATGAGCATTCTGTTTCATTCCACCTGACCACCAGAGGTGGTGCTTTAACACTATTGGTTGACTCCTACCAATATAGTATTGCCACTCGCCTAAAAAATATTCAAGGTTGCTCCTGAAGAATGGTTGATCTGACACTATGAGCGGCAGCAACGTTGAGCTTGTAGAAGTGGGCAAAGGTACAGGGAAAAGTCCAAGTAGCAGCTGCACAGATATCCACCATAGAAACTCCTCTAAAAGCAGCCCAAGAAATAGATACAACGCTAGTGGAAGGACAAGAGATACCACCTGGCAGACGCTTTTGGGCTTTCTTATATGCCATAGTGATCACTTCCACAATCCAATTTGACAATCTCTGTTTCAATAGGACGGCTCCTTTCCAGGCACCACCATGACAGACAAAGAGCTGAACAGTAGCAACCAAATAACACTTCAAGCCTTGCACAGGACACAAGAGGAGATCCCTTGACTGATCTGCAGATTGAAAAGCAGTCATTGATCGATCAACTGATTTATAAACTGAGGAAGCAGAACTTTAGGAAGAAAAGATGGGTTTGGTTGAAGCACACCACCAGAATCGTCCAGCAACCAACGCATGTATAACTCGCTAACAGACAATGCATGCAATTCCTTAATACACTTAGCGGAAGCGATGGCCAACAAAAAAAACAGTTTTGATCCCTTGATGTGATCCCTGGACTGAGCTGGAGACTAATGGCCACGAACGCCCCTGTGATTCCACGTTGCACCCAACCCAGGAAGGGAAGCATCGGTGACCACCTCTTGACCAGAGGAAATGACCCCTAGGGGTACAACTGACATTAGAAACTCTCAGCGAGACCATTGTGTCAATATCTGAATACAAAGGTGTGAGACACCAATCAAAGAATGACAATGTCTAGCCGGGGTTCAACTGCAAACTGTTGTTGCACCACTGGAGATACCTGAGGTGGAATTACAGAAGTCAACATCCCCAAGAGTTGTAACAATGCTCTTTGGCTCTTATGGCACACTCTTTCCCAACCGGAAATGAGCAAGTAGCTGTAGAATATTGTCTACACAAGCATGTGATTGGGTGGCAGACATCGAATGGGAGTCCAGTGTCATTCCAATATAAGTAATACATTGTGCCAGAATCAAGCAACTCTTTGCTTCCTTCTTCACAAGGCCAAGCTCCTGGACATGCTTCAAAAGCAGTCTTGTGTCGTGACCCTCTTATGGGGGCACACAGCTGCCAGTCATCCAAATAAGGCAGGATTCGCATCCCCCTGGACCATAGCAGGTGTGGGTACAGAGCCACAGTGATGCACCTCAGGAAGACACAAGGGGCCAGAGACAGGCCAAATGGCAGGACCTTGAACTGGTAGGGCTGGTTCTCGAAACTGAATCGAAGAAAGTTCCTGTGGTGAGGAACAATTGAAATGTGAAAATAAACATCTTTCAAATCAATGCTTGTAAACCAGTCTTCTTTCGTGACAGACCGAAGAAGGTCAGCTGCACGTAACATTCTGAAAATTGCTTTCTTCTTTGGCGGGGGACCACCGGCAACCGTAGACGGACTACATTTCTGAGACTGTGTGGTGGGCTGTAACTCCACTTCCATGGGCCACACGGGCCTCACTGTTGAATTGGAGCTGCCTCTCCGACATGCTTAAAAAACAGAACAGAAAAACTCTGGCTGGAACCAGAAGGTTATAGTGTCTAGAATGGTATTAAAAATATTCCCTCACTTTGATTACTGGCTGCCAGATCGTACCGAGGCGCACAGCATATCACAAAATCCACCGAAAAATAGCAGAGAACGGTCAACGTATCCACATGGAAAACATTAGCCACCGGGTAGTACCAAGAAGTGTTACCTGCAGACCGTAAATATCCAATAGACTTACGAAAGTTACACAAAATTCCAACCCAGGTTCAGAATCCTACGAGTGCGCTGTCACAGCTTGCGAGGACGATAATTCGCTGCTCTAGTAAGCTGAACTTGACAGTACGGAGACTCTTGAAGAACGACCTATCTCGGTCAAGTGAGAAAACGAAAGAGCCTGAATGCTGAGCTAACATGGCTATTATCCTCGTGGCTCAGCCTACATCACTATGTGACTTTGTTGGTATATTATCTCTACCTGTCTAGCTGGAGCTGTAATAATCCACTAGTGCTAAAGCACCACCTCTGGCGGTCAGGAGGAATGAAACAGAACCTCTAATCCTTCGTGACGGTTATTAGTTCTGGGGAGGATTTGCCGTAAATGCAGGATTTAGTGCTGCTTTATTCCACGCCTTTTAAAAACCTGTTTCTGCCATGACGGAGAATCCACCTGCCACTCTGTAGCTCTCTCACACATGCACACACCGGTACCTCTTTATCTTTAGAGCAAAACACAACCGGCTTATCAGATCGTCAGAGATAGGCCCTGATTTATTACGACTCAAAAGAACGAGCACTAATTTGTGTGTGCAACTGAATGTACGTGCACTGGGTGGGTGTGTTACTGGTGATTTTCTTACAAATAATAATTGCTTCAAATGCATCGTAGGTAAAGTAAGAATAAACAACAACAAAAATACGATCTGAATGTAAACCAGAACTTTACACTAACCAAAAAAAGAGAAGAAGTTAGAACTAATACTTCATTTTGAGATTACGTATTAGCTGGAAAAAAAAAACTCCAGATTATTATCTTCTTAAATAACATTGGTGAATTCTTGATTCTGATTGGGCAGAAGGTGTCGATTAAGTGATAACAGGAACTAACTTGTCTCGTTCACGTTCCACAACATTGAATGTAACTATAAATAGATCAAAAGAATCATGTGTTGTTCTTTAATTAATAGAAATGTATACATTGGGCAAAATTTGCAAAAGCGTAAGGATCTGAGCGACTTCAACAAGGGCCATAGAGTGATTGCTAGATGACTGGATCAGAGCATCTCCAAAACGACTGGTCTTGAGGGGTGTTCCCGGTATGCAATGGTTAGTACCTACCAAAAGGTGTCCAAAGAAGGACAACCGGTGAACCGGCGACAGGGTCATGGGCTCGCAAGGCACACCGATGTGCGTTGGGAGCGAGGGCTAGCCCGTCTGGTCTGATCCAACAGAAGAGCTATTGTAGGACAAATTGCTGAAAAAGTTCATGCTGTCTATGCTGGAAAGGTCTCAGAATACACAGTATGTATTTAAACAAAAACAAAAAAATTCTTGAGGACCCATGAGTTCACCTGTAATTACCAGATTTAAGTTGTTATCGCTGATGACTCCCTACTCCGCCCCACCTCCCACCCCCGTTGTTACAAATGGTTGACATCAGTGCAATTCTCCAACCAGCTCCGAGACATTAAACATGACTTGGATGAGTAAACGCCTCTGGTGTTCTCGCCTTCACTCTCTTTCAGAATTTATCACAAATGCCCTTTTCCCTTTTCCTCATACCTTCAGTACACTAACACCACGAGAAAATGGCTCTGTTTTCCATTAAAAGCATGCTCGGACACGGTTAGACCTCACTCTTCCGCTGCACCCACAAATTGCCTGACAAAAGCTAAGCTAAACCTCTAAGAGGGATGATGGAATTCGTGCAGAAAGTGAAAAAAGTCCTGTTAAATGCACGGGGAGCAGATATGAACTCGCGCACGGTGCTGTGGGTATAAAGAAGGGAAATGGACCATCAGCTTGGAGACCGAGAGAGTGAGTTGGGAGGAACGGATGATGACAGAAGTGCAGATTGTGCAGAGTGGGTGGTAGAAACACACAGAATGAGAAAGCAAAACTGAGAGACGGATGGAGAGATGGAGCTTAGCTTTCTGACTGTGCTGGCTATTTTTCCACAAAGACCCTTTAACATGCACACGCCGGTTCTGAGTGTGGGCAGTTAATAACGCCGGGTGATGGAGGGTCACCATAAAGAGCCCCGCTAAAGCTGCGTCATTTACATTTACAGTGCAAACGAGCAAATAGAGGGGAAATAAATATATAAATAAATGACTTTTCTAAATGCTGAAGGCGTTGTTGGAGCCTGAAAGCGTCGTGTGTTATTTGCACAGCTGTTAGGACAACAAATGATTCACTGTCCAGAATACTAATCAGCTAATGCGGAGTTCTTTCCTCTATGTGATTACTGTAGAACGGGGGAAATGAAAATACCTTCAATGAGCTGTTTTAAAAGAAAAATGTTATAGTTCGCCCACCCAAAGTTGCAGTCATTATTTTGTTCATTTTGTTTTACTATTTCATTAAAATAAAAATAAAAAACATTTATGCATGTTGATATCTACTAGGGCAATAACTCAATAAGACTATCATCCAAATCCCTATATGTATCTGAATTTGGATTTAAAGCTGAAGTGGGCGTGGCTTAGAAGGTAAAGATAAACCATTAGTAACCCTAAATATGGCTCTAACAGTTCCTCAACCTCAGCTACATCATTCCAGTTCATCACCGATCGGAAGTAAAGATTGCTGCAGGATCGATTTCTTATATATATATATATATATATATATATATATATATATATATATATATATATATATATATATATATATATATATATATATATATATATATATATATATATATATATATATATATATATATATTATCAATTCAAATGTATGTTTGATTTGTGTACACCTGCACAAAAAAAGAACAAACGACTCGTGTAAATGACTCCTGTGACAATGAATCACTATCACTTGTTCGAACCACATCAATGCTACAGTCATAAATGGCCATGAGAAAAATACGTTAAATTGTCTCTCCGCATGGGCGGGGCATTCTCTCTCTCACCCCTGTCAATTATAATGGTGCGCTAGCCAATCGTTGGTGTCTGTGAGCTCATGTATATAGAAGAGGGCAGATAGCACTTGCCCTATGTCTGGATTTACATGTCTCAGAAGACACACTCCTTCACCCTGTCCGGTTGGTAGCTGGTGTGTGATAGGGTTGTGATGAGGTGTTTGATTAAGGCAGCGCAGAATGGTCAGTCCTACTGAGATAAGCACGTACCACACCTTATCAATGCCCCATGCTTTGCAAATTGTCCCAGCTTGGCATGTCATTTCCAATGCATTGCTTTGGCTTTGTACTTGTACTCTGCTTAATGACAAAGTTGAATCGAATCTAATATGGGAGAGCTGGTTGGTGGGCAGGGAAGCAAAAAAAATGATTCAAATAGAGGGTTAGGGGGGAAATAACAGGTGAAAATGAATCGTGAAAACGAATCTTTTTTTATTAAATGAATATATAAAAGATGAATCAAAATGAATCATTTGAAAAAAATGCACATGAAAATGGCAAGAAGTCAGGGGAGCAAATGAAAGAGAGAGGGCGAGAGAGAGAGAGGAAGACAGATTGAGTGAGTGAAAGGGAGAAAGACCGGACCGAGAGCAAACAGAGCGGAGGGAGACCTTTTGTAGACCATCAGAGTACAATGAGGAGACTTGATAAATGAATGCCCTTTCCTCTAACGGAAACTTCAACCAAAGCCCATATCTAAATCCATATTTATTCATCAACGTGGCAGCGTGGCGTCCTGTCAGATAGACGGGAAAGCCGTATCATTCACGCCTGATCTTCTCGCTGTGCAGCTACAGCCTCCTGCTTCTCAACGCCAGGCCGTGCACTGCCTCAGCTCTGTGTCACTGACTCCCGAGAGTGATGGCCGCTTCGAATCGAACTCGACACAGCAGGTTTTATTTGCCGTCTGTGGGGAGAGACGGAACAAAAGAAGGAGTGGTGCAGAAGAGATGGAAGAGACTTTTCATTAGTGAGGTGGAGAGGATTAGCAGAATCTCTTAGAAAGCAGAGAGAGATAGAGCGAGAAGAGAGAAAAAGCATCCACTCCAGAAGCTTACTAACTACGGGATTATTTTTTCTTATGTCACGATTTTCTCCGTTCCGCTCCCTGCTTATTTCTGATGTTTGTGCACTCAAATGGATTCAGCTGGAATCCAAACGATCCGAAATGCAAGTACATGGAAGGAATTTTTTTTTGTTTGTTTGTTTCTTTTGAAGTTTTGAAATATCCTCCAAAGCCACACCCTCAAAACACAACCTCACACTACAACAGCTAATTTGAAAATACTGCCTTTTGATAATAGGCTTCGACGTGATCTTGACACGATGCATTACGAGCAATGAGGGATAATTGTTATGTTTTGGCATCCAGACATTATCTAGTGTCATTTTTGTATGTTTTTGAAGTTATTCCTGAGTTTCACGATATGGAGTTCCGGACAGATGCAAATGCAGATAAGAGTATATTTGAAGGGAGACAGGCAGACAAATCCAAAACATGAGACCATAGCGAGGTCAAGAAACAGGCAATGGGTCAGGTGATTGACAAACAGGCATACACTGGGCAAGGCAAGAATCGAGAACGAGAAACGAGAAGCGAGATCAATGAACATGAGACAAAACGAGGAACAGGCTACAAACGCTTGGTGTGGTGATAACACGCAATACTTCGCTAAGTCACCGTTCTGGGAACAAAGTCGTGTTCTGGGAATTACAGTCCATGGCGGCCATGTTTGTAGGCCGCAGTGCAGGATGGGAAATGTAGTCACTGGTTTGCTGTGATATGACATAATTCCGAGTGACTTACATATATATGGATGACAGGAATTCCGTGGAAGAGGGAAAAGCAAAAATTCCTCATTCACTGGGAAAGGTTGACTGCGGACCCTCGAATCATAACCAATTAAATTGCCTTGGTCAGCATGACACATGTACCAAAACAGATTGAACATATTGTGGCCAAAACCTGAAAAATAGCATTGTGTTCATTAATTGTTAGTGTGGACTAAGGCTAGACCCTTCCACATCTACTAGTCCATTAATGTGAGTCCAATTCTATTCCATGATCGGATAATAGCAACTGCTAAAAAATTCTACTTTACCACCAATTTACTTTGTCAGTTGTTAGAAATAAAACGGAATGCAGAACATGTGAACAGTTTTAACGGATACATAAAGAAATTATAGTATATAGTTTGCTCAACAATATCATCAGGACGACGTGGCACCCACGTACCAAACGAGTCATGACCCAGTATCGGCCCACGTGGACAGTTTAATCTGCCAACGTAGTCTTCTAAATCTGGCTGCCAGAACACGTTCGATCCTCAGAGGTCTACACTGAGGTCCTGTGTAAGTGTTACTATAGAAACAATAAAGTATTATCACCAGTGCATTAATAGAAACCTGTGATTTGCAGCTGCACTACTTTCAGAGCTGTTTTTATGGAGAATTAATCAACACCTTCTGAAGAATCATAATCGAGCATCCGATAGCATACTGTGGTATATGGTGGCTTGGATTTGGGCCATCACATGGTGTAAAAACTAGCAGTGTATCTCTACATCTACAACTGCATGTTATATTATCATTATTTTTAATGTTTATTATATTACATTGTAACGTCATGTAATTTCACCTTCATTGGTTTTACATTGGATTAAGGTTACTCTAATAAAGAGATCTTTACATTGTTTTTAATTCTTTTTTTAAGTAGTCACTGGTTAATGCTACTCTTTAATAATAAGAATATAAAACAAGTATAGTTTTGTTTAGTTTTTTTTTTTTTTTTTAATCAGGGGTCCAAGCACCAAAAGGTGCATAGGCACCCTATTTAAAATGTTTGCTGGTGCTTCTTCTTCCTCTTCTTCATCCATTTCAACTTCTTCTTCTTCTATTACTACTACTACTACATAATAATAATAATAATAATAATAATAATAATAATAATAATAATAATAATAATAGCTTACTGGTTAGCACGTTCGCCTCACACCTCCAGGGTCCATGGTTCGATTCCCGCCGGGGTCCTGTGTGTGTGGAGTTTGCATGTTGTCCCCGTGTTGCGGGGGTTTCCTCCGAGTACTCCGGTTTCCTCCCCCAGTCCAAAGACATGCATGGTAGGTTGATTGGCGTGTCTAAAGTGTCTGTAGTGTATGAATGGGTGTGTGTGAGTGTGTTTGTGATTGTGCCCTGTGATGGACTGGCACCCTGTCCAGGGTGTACCCCGCCTCGTGCCCCGATGCTTCCTGGGATAGGCTCCAGGTTCCCCGCGACCCTGAAGAAGGAATAAGCGGTAGAAGATGCATGGATGGATAGATGGATAATAATAATAATAATAATAATGGGTGGATAATAATAATAAAATCCCATAGAACCCTTTTTATGAAATTTGGTACAGTGATAGAGGGCATATAATAGGTTTTTTTTGTTTGTTTTTTTGTTTTTTATGCAACATGTCATAATGTTACCAAACAAGCTTCAAGTTCATTTGCAACTATCAGGACGTGACGCAACATCTCACTTGAGAACAAGTGCTGATGCTTCTAATAGCTTCTTGTCTTGCCCATTGCTACGTAGTGGGACCAAAAAGTGCTTGGTCCCCTTAATTTCAACTTAAAGCTATATTTATTATTATTTTTTTATTTTTTTATTTTTTTTAACATTCATTAACACTGCACCAAAATTATGGCACTGAAATGTATACATTTTTATTTTGTATTTTTATTTAATTATTTATTTTTAATAGCTTACTGACTAACTAACACTACCGAGTGAGCTAGCCAATCAAGCACCTCACGGATACTGAATACTGATAACTGTAAACATTTTAAACAGCATGCACTAGTGTATGTAAAAGTGTGTTAGAGTACGTTAGCATGTACCAGTGTGCTTTTGCTCGTTGCTGACACAACTGAATTATTGTTTTGTTTGAGTGGCACGGATTTAGTGAGGATTTGGCGGAGGATTTAGCATGCAGCATCCATTTAGTCTAGTCACGATTCTAGCCTGATTAATTCCTCACTTACGGGAAAAGACTAGGGACAGCAACGGGTGGGAGGAGAGAGACAGCGAGACAGTCGGAAGACGAAGACTGATCGAGAGAGACTTTTTGGTGCTATTAGGTGGTGAAGAGAGATGGACAGCACAGTAGAGGAAGAGAGGAACAGATGAGAAGAAGGAGAGAAGAGGAAAATTGGAGAGCTGAGCTAAATTAAATGGTATATTAAGAGTATAGATGTCTAGTATGGCAAACAATGATTAATGACCACCACACAGTGCGGACGATGCTAATGGAGGGAAAGACAAGGCGAGAAGAAAGCCAAAGAAGTTTCAAAATCAGCTCTTTTTTTTTCACCATGTCCACAACAAGACGTGAAGAGAAGCTCTTCCTGAGAAGGAGTTACAAAACGCAGCTCCTGAACTTCACCAGATGTTATAGGAAGTGCCACATGACGTGGTCGAATGAGACCAAAATCTAATGTGTGTTTTTTTGTTTGTTTGTTTGTTTGTTTAGCGAAATCATGATGGCGAATCATTGATGTTTTAGGAGTTTGTGAAGATCGATAACCGTAAATTCGTACACAATGTGGACATTTTAAGACCCAAAACCTGGTTGCATCTGCCAAGAGGTTACGATGAAGTCCAGACCATGAAGCTGCACTTCTACAGCGTTAATCAGCTAAATTTGGCTAAAACGCTGGCTTATCCGTACCACAAAATGGCTATCTTTTCAGCCGAGTAGCTCACCACGGCAACTGATGCTACATGGCTAACCTGCTCCGGTGCAGGAGAAGTTAAATCTAACCACACTGAGCATGTACAAAGCCCGCCTCCTGTCCTATCAAAGAGTTAGGAATTACGATTGCTTCACTTTCCCTGGGAGACTCTGTATTATGTTCAGTGTTGACTACAATTAATCTACGGAACACTAAACTCGCTTGTTCCCACAGAATAGTCACCTCTTATGTAGCGTCTTTATGTGCTGTCAAGGCTCCCTAAGGCGGTTGGGATTGGAATTACCAGTGATAAAGTACTGCAAGTTTTGTATTAACAATTACAGTTACTTTAAGTACATTAAAAATAAAGTTTGATGTTATTCTATAACTTTCTCATTTACACACTCGCACGTTTGTTTTTTTTTTCACGCACCTTGGCAGTAGCAACTGCATTGCTTTTTTGCCATTATTATGCGTTGGAATACTTTCAAGGAATTCATTAGTGTTGTTTGTTCTTCAGCTGTAAAATAGAGTGGTGCTTGAAAGAATTGTATCTGTATTTCTGCATAAACATGACCTACAACATCATGAGATTTTCACTCAAGTCCAAAAAGTAGACGAAGAGAACCCAATTAAACAAATGAGACAAAAATATTATTCTTGGCCATTTATTTACATTTAGGCCCAATATTATTATTAGTATGTGAACCTCTAGGATTAGCAGTTTCTCTGAAGGTGATATTAGAGTCAGGTGTTTTCAAACAATGGGATGACGATGACAATCAGGTGTGAGTGTGTGAGTGTGTGTTGTATTTAATGACCAGGCATCTATCAGAGTCTGATCTTCACAACACATTTGTGGAAGTGTATTATGGCACGGACAAAGGAGATTTCTGAGGAACTTTTGAGTTGTTGATGAGAAAAGAGTCGTCGCTGTTCATCAGGCTGGAAAAGGTTTGGTGAATTCGTAGAGTTTGGACTTCACTCCCCAGGAGTGGTCGACCAACAAAGATCACTCCAAGAGCAAGACATGTAATAGTCGATGAGGTCACAAAGGTATATTCTAAGCAACTAAAGGCATCTCTCACATTGGCTAATGTTGGCTTTTTCCTTGTGGCCGGATGAGTCCAAAATAGAACATTTTGGATTGAATGAGAAGTGTTCTGTTTGGAGAAAGGAAAACACTGCATTCGCGGATTAGAACTTTATCACATCTGTGAAACATGGTGGTGGTAGTATCAAGGTTTGGGCGTTTTTTGCTGCATCTGGGTCAGGACAACTTGCCATCACTGATGGAACAATGAATTCTGAATTATACCAGCGAAATCTAAAGGAAAATATTAGGACCTCCATCCGTGATCAGAATCTCAAGAGAAAGTGGGTCATGCAGCAAGACAACGACCCTAAGCACACAAGTCGTTCTACCAAAGAACGGGTAAAGAACAATAAAGTTAATGTTTTGGAATGGCCAAGTCAAAGTCCTGACCTTAATCCACTAGAAATGTTGTGGAAGGACCTGAAGCAAGTAGTTCATGTGAGGAAACTCACCAACATCCCTGGGTCGAAGCTGTTCTGTACTGAGGAACCGGCTGAAATTCCTCCAAGCCGATCTGCAGGATTATTGTTGCACAAGGGGGTTACACCAGATCCTGAAAACAAAGATTCACACACTTTTTCTACTCACAGATATGAAATATTTAATTTTCCTCCATAAATAAATGACCTAGCACTTGATGACAGAGGCCTGACTCAACTCAACGACTTGTTAGCCCATGTCATAATTCAGATTAAGCCAGTGTATGGCCTTAGAACTATGCAAGATCAAGTCAAGGTTCAACTGGGGGTTGAAGCCAAGTCAAGATTGAGACCTAGAGTCTCCCATCACTCCCTTGGCGTTTGTGTCTTTGCACTTTTGCCTTGAGAAAAAGTGTCCAATTGTCATCTTGGTCAGAGTGAATAATGTGTGTATTTGATATGACCTCTGGGGAAGGCCCACAGAGCAAAGTCTTGTACGTCTGGAGTCGTTATTAGCCGAGGGTCTGGGGGTTTTACCTGTACCTCTACTGGTGTCTGAGATCTGCATCAGACCAACAGGAAAAGTCCGCCTTAAAATATGTGAACTATTTATGAAATATTTATGGTGATAATTTGTTGGTTGGTGTTGTATTTCCATGAGAAGTTAGCAGCTCTGATGTCGTGGATGGGACGTTGTTATTGCTAGCTCAGTTGCAATGGGAGAAAAATTTAAACAGTCTCAAACATAAGAAATAACGTTCAGGTTTTGCAAGAGCTTCTTTTCTCACTCACTATTTTCAACCCTGTTCAACATCATATTGATGAGAACTTCTAACTCTGCATTGTAGAAGTTGTGGAGACTTTGGTGCAGACGACTCAAAGTCCTGGAATGCAATGCAGCTATACAACAGAGAGTTACGTAAGAAGCTCGGCTCTGCTAGTTAGTGATGAACGAGTTGATGGCATAATCATGAAATTTGACGCTTGGGTCTGTTCGAGCACAGTGTACAGACGAGGTGGTGAGACAGCTGGCCAGGCTAAAGGACTAAAGCACCGCTGCATCATGCTCGTTAGGTAGAGATGAAGCAAGGGCTTCAATAAGACACACCCTACTCTGTGATTTATACAGAGATCACTGATACCAAATCGATCGTAATTGCGACTACTGCGTTAGTTCACAGACAGACATGTGTCCAGAAATATTATCCCGATCGAATCTTACTCTGAAGAAGGCTTTTAGTTTCAATAATCCTTCCTATCTTTCTCTCTGATCGAAGTAGAGGAGGCACATCATTTGTTGGACGTGTTTAATTTCCATGAAGACAGTTTTGTTAGATAATTAGTCTCCTGGCTCTTGGTTCTCTGCCTTGCTCCAGTCTCTCTCTTCTTCCTCCAAGCCAAACATGGGTGGTAATTTATTAATTCAATTGCTGTAGAGCAGGAATTTCCCAGCATACACTGAGAGATGAAAGTCACTGGCAAAGGAATGTGTAGGTGTTAATATGTCTCAAAAGTTGTTCTGTTCATCATCTTCCACTGCCATGTTCAAGTCTAGTAATTATATAAAGACCTACTATTCACTGTGGCAATGACGAAGGGCAAAGAGACAGTTCTTTTAATGAACAGCGTATTTGATATGATTCTTTTTTTTTTTTTTTTTTTTTTAAATAAGCAGCCAATTGTTAACTGGCTACATTTCACCAACTGTCAGTTACACCATTTAAAATTCATTGGCTTCTGCCAAGAAGGAGAAAAAAAAACCTCAAGCGTTTGAGATCATTTGCTTAATATAGAAATACCTACTTTTGTAAACTAGCAGGGCAGAGTTTACGTGACTTACCTCAGCCAGGAATCATGACTCCTTACACAATACCAGGATAGTGACTAGTGGGAATCGGATTCAGGTCTCCATGCTGATTTGCTTGAAGAAAGGGCGGGATTGTAATAGTACAGTACAGACATGGCCACGCCCCCCAACCTGAAACAGCACACAGGAAGAATGGGAGATGTAGGACTATAGGACTAGGTGTGTGTGTGTGTGTGTGTGTGTGTGTGTGTGTGCGAGAGGGAGGAAGAGAACAGAAGAATGGGATCAGAAAGGAAGCTGGGGTAAGAAGGAACTCAGAGGTTTGTAAACAGAAGCTCAGCGTGGTAGTGCTCGGGGTTCATTCTCCTTCAGATAGTGTAAATTAAACCACATCACCCAGGAGACACCGAGAGAGAGAGAGAGAGAGAGAGAGAGAGAGAGAGAGAGGACAGCATAGGAGGGAGGAAGAAAATGTTCCATAGAGAAAATGCAGAAGAACGGAAAGATTGTGAGAGAGAAAGAAAAAGAGGTAGAGAAAGTAATGGATAAAAGACAGAAATATCAGACAGGGTGGGTGGAAAAAAAGTGAGAAATATGCAAAAATGGGAGTAGTATTGAAGGAAACACGACCTGATGTGATTTACTCTTCATACGCCGCAAATAGTTTACCAGCTGTTCATTTTGTTCCTTTAAATAAACAACTGTGGGCTTTTATCTGTTTATAGTTACATTTAATAGTGCGGAATGTCCATGGAACATGAAACAAGTTCCTGTTTTCACACACAATCGGTAATCAGACACAAACAAATACAGCTTGTCACGTGACCGAGCAACTGGAGAAGCGTAGACCGCTCGATCCTGTCAGAAAATGTAAAGTTAGTTAGAGTTTAGAGTTGCAAAGCGCTGACACTCGAGACGCCGATAAACGTTAAATAAGCATCTCCATATCAATAATTACACGTGTTTTTGAACCGATGATGTACGAGTCCTTGTGAGTGAGCTGTTACTATAGAAACGATAATGCATTTAGAACGCTGTAGTATACGTGTAACTTGATCCGTGGGTTCTCTCCCTTGGTTTAGGTGAACCCTCAGGGGCTTCTCCAGAGAACCCGTGGCTTAATCGTATACCGAAAAAAAGAAATAAAATCAGCTCCTGTTTTCTTAGTGCACGTGGAGAGTGCTTTACAGCAACGCGTTCATTTCCTACCCCAAAAGAAATAAAATCATCTGCGAAGCCTGCAGCTGAGAAGTAATTGAATGAAACAAATTTTCCGGCTTCTGCCCTTGTACAAGACCCGTATAAACCCAAAATAAAGGAAATGAAAAAGAAAAGGAACTGTGTGTATTTTAAGAGTGCACAAATAACAATGTGAGGACCTACGGCCTTGTCTCTCACTCTTTCTCTCTCTGCTTCTTCTTCTTCTTCTTCTTCTTCCCCGGACTGAGTTGAATGACCGGCAACCTGTCCAAAAAAAAAAAAAGGAAAATAATTTTTATATGCCTTGTGGAAATATTCTGCAAAGTAGAGTGAGAAGGTAATAGATTATTTCTAGGCTCAGCTAAGAGAGAGAGAGAGAGAGAGAGAGAGAGAGAGAGAGAGAGAGAGAGAGAAGGAGAAGCTCGACTGGCCGTGTTTAAATCACTTTGCTCAATCTTGTAGTGGGACACATTTCATTAGAGCCAGCAGCTGGGGCCAACGCGTCCGGTATGTCCGCTCATCCGTCATACAAATAGACCAGTCCTCTCTTTTCCCTCTGTCTATTTCTCTGCTGATGGACAGAGCAAGAGTGATGCTTCTACACCTCTCCTGACGAGATGACTGACGGCTAACTCCCAAATCGCCCTCTTGCCCTCCCTCCCTCCCTCCCTCCCTCCCTCCCTCTCTATGTGTTTTTACTCTCTGCTGTCCGACTCAGCCTCGTTTAGCGCCGTGGCTTTCACAAACCCTTTCCAGCTCGAACGTGCCTGACTGGATTGATAAGTGGAGATACACTGGAATGAAAACCCATGGCTAAATACTGTACAGAATCCAGAATCCCAAGTACTAATATCTCTTTTCTTTAATACTGAGCTGCCATTTTATTGGCTGGATCTCTGATCTATAGGATATTAGACCATATGTGTGGTGGTGCGGGGGAAGGGGGGTTAATTAGGTAGCAAATGAATTAACAAGATTAACTACAAGATGATCTAATCTTGTGCATTTCTGTCATTTTGGCTGCTAATGATTGTGGATGTAGGATGGGTGTACTTATTTTTTCACATCAGGTCTCTGAACACAAGATTAAATTAAGTAATAAATACATTTATTTATTTATTTATGTATTTTGGGAGGGGGTATCTATGCATGTTGTTTTTTCGTTTGTTCGTTTGTTTTTGGTTGTCACGTGAGATTATTTATTTGTTTATTTAAATTAGTGAGAAGCAGGCAATAGTCATTTAGGCCCTGATCAATTAAAAAGATAGAATTGAAGGCGGGTGTTCTTTCTTTATCCCATCGCTATATCCTGTATGCTGCAACTATGTCGTATACTCTAGCTGCATTGCATTCTGGGATTATATTATACCTGCTCATAGCGGGATTAAGTCCTCGCTTCAGCGCTACGTGAAGAGAACGATGCAGCGGCGCTTTAGTCCTGTAGTCTGTATCGTCTGTATTGGTCTCAACAATGCAGCATATTATTGGCACCCTATCCAGGGTGTACCCCGCCTTGTGCCCGATATTCTCTGGGATAGGCTCCAGGCAGCATATCCCCTAATTCTGAGTTTTCTCCAGCGCTGTATCTAGAAATTCAACATTTACTCTAGGCAGTTAATTGTCCATGGTGTTGTTGGTTTATTTGCTTATTCCAGGCTTTTTTTTTTCCATTTGTCTGTGTGTGTGTGTGATTTGACAAATTGAAAACTCCTTATCCTTCTATTAATTAATTTACTTATGCTGATCTCTCTATCTCCCTGTTTTTTTTTTCCCCTCTTGCCCTCTGAAATGTATTCGAGCATGCTTCTTGTCTATGACACATTCCCTCTTTTTTAAACCTCGGTCTAATTGGCAGGGTACGAATGCAGCAGTAGGAGCCCATTACAAGCCGGCGCATGAGTGGGCGCTCTGATACATGAATAGGCCTCATTGGCATAATTAGAGGGTGGAATGAAAAGGAAAGGTCGCGCTCAGGACTGTGTGTTCCCACCAGCGGTTCCCGGCAACTGCTCCGTGAACATGTGACACAGTGCCAGCCTGACGCTTTAATCCATGCTAAAGGCAGGAAAGCAGAGCTGCAACATGGTGGGTTGTGCTTTTGTTTAGATAATCAGCAAGCGACGTAGTGAAATCTGGAGAAGAGATCAGACTCGTGGATGCGATATGGTACTTTTTAATACCACACCGCTCACTGGTGATTTGTGGAGGTTCTTACAGTTTATTTGCTTTCCTCCGACATCCCTTAAACATCCTATTTGGATTATTCCCACCTCATCGGGAATGAATCAATTCATTCCAAATCATTCATTCATCCAGGGTGGTGGTGGATCTGGTGTCTACCCTCTGTCCTGAGGCATGAGGTGGGAATTCACACTAGACGGGATCCCCACTGGCATGTTAATCTGGACATGGGAGGAAACCCGAAGTTATGGTGAACCTGGAGAACCCAAAGGAAACTTACATGGACACCGGAAGAACATGCTAGAACCCTTCACAGACCCGAGATCAGAATCATATGATGGATCCTGGACCCAAACGCACCACCATGCTGACCTGAAATATCAATAATATTGATCTGCTTTATCTTAGTCAGGGTTGCGGTGGATCCAGAGTCTATCCTGGGAACACTGTGGGTATGGCACTTTATCTTAGCCATTCATATGTTTTTGGGAGGAGAGAGGAAACCAGAGGACCCAGATAAATCCCAGATGGACACGAGGAGAACATCTGAACCTCCACCCTGAGAGTAACTCAAGATCAGGCTCAAACCAGAGACCCTGGAGCAGTGAGGCAGCAACACTCCCCACTATACCACCAGCAGACATCAATAATATTGATCTTTTATAATGAGTTCAAAGGAAATGGGAAAAAATGATGTGTGGTGGTTTTATTAGCCTGTTTCTCCATCCCCGCCAGAGTGCAACATTTCCTTGTATCCCTTCTCAAATCAAGTCGTATTTTTACCTTATTACCTCCAGAACCCCGACAGCCTTGACACATTAGCTTGTTAGCCTGGCTACTCCCAATCAATTCACAAGCCCCCTGCCATTTTTTTCCCATTGAATCCTTTAGGCTTTTTTTTTTTTCTTCTCCTTTTCCTCATTATTTCCTTCATGCTAATTACCGAGGTGCCGTTTATTCTGTCTCTGTTTAACCTGGTCTGTTCACACCGACTTTATATCGCTGCATAGGAAGTGACGTCTAGACATCGTGTTTTAGACGTATGTGAGTAGGTAAAGTCAAATGCAAGGAGATGTACTGTAAATTCTGTCATTTACAGTACCATAACATTACAAACGAAGCAAGTGAATACATGCTGTATCAAGCCTTGGTATTGGTCCATTCTCAGCACAGTAGTGACCATGACATCGTAGTGCGTGTGACGCTGGTGACGGTGGATCAAGTGACAGTATTAATGAGATTTTTAAACACCTCAGGTGGAAAAATCGACCGACCAAAAAATTCTCTTCCAACAGCAGTGCTAGGGTCAAAACGTCATGCTAATGAAGCTTAAAGGAACGATTAACACACTGTACATGGACATAGATCAGCTTTAGTTTCTAAACCCGCACCGCCACGCTGACTAAGGAAGGATTAGGAAGCCACTAAGTGTTTCTAAGGCATTTTAATGCATTTACAGTGCCAGTGGACGTCGGCTATATTTGAATACATGTTTACTGTTTATTGATGTAGGTTGGGTGACTATTGATGTTTTAAATGGTCTTCGTAAATACAATTGTGTCAAAATAAAAGAAAATAACACATTGTGCAGTGTTGTTGCAGCCTGATACTGAATACTGAGTGATAGAGTCTTTATCGGTCACATATACAGTAGAGCACAATGAAATTATTTTTACCCCAGCATGCCAGGAAGTTGGGGTCAGAGCGCAGGGTCAGCCATGATACAGCACCCCCTGGAGCAGAGAGATCTAAGGGCCTTGCTCAAGGGCCCAACAGTAGCAGCTTGTCAGTGCTAGGGCTTGAACCCCCGATCAGTAACCCAGACCTCTTAACCTTAACCACTAAAGCACCACTGCCCTCTGCCTGTGAATACCACAGAAGGGCAAGTAATACATTTGTAGAAGCCACGTTCTGCCAGTCTGAAAGGGAAATAATCAGTGTAATTGTGGGTGTGTGTGTGTGTGTGTGTGTGTGTGTGAGTGTGGTTTGGCCTAAAGTTGATTGTTTGCCTGTACCAGGACTTCTTGAAGTGTTATTCTTATTCCTCTTACACTACAACAATTTACCAATGCTGATGATTTTATGTTTTCTGTAAGGAGATGTTTATTTCAACATTTATGGAAGGAGTCTCCAGTGTCTGTGGCGACTATGGGAAGCCGCTTCTGGACATGGCGTTATTTTAAAACGGTTAACATCGGCGTGGAATCAGTATGTCGGCCTCATCACCCCACCTCATCAATGATTATTTTCCTATGGCAGCACATCCCCAGGTGATTTATTACATACTTAATTGAGTTCTTGTTAAAAAAAAAAAAAAACCTTGATTTGGTAATCTCTATTCTCTTTGCAGTATCACGCTGATGAAATGTGCATAGTGTTCGTAGCATAAATGTAAATGTGCACTTATATAGCACTTTTATCCAAAGCGCTTTACACTGTGTCTCATTCACCCATTCACATATCAGTGGTAGCAGAGCTGCCATGCAAGGTGCTAGCTTGCCATCGGGAGCAACTTGGGGTTCAGTGTCTTGCCCAAGGACACTTCAGCATGTGGAGTCACCCGGGCTGGGGATTGAACCGCCAACCCTACGATTAGTAGACAACCCGCTCTACCAACTGCGCCACAGCCGCATAAGCAAAGCCTATAAGGAGCTCGTTGAGTTTTTACTCGGTTTTTTTATTTTATTTTATTGCTAATGGGTCCAGAACAGAACATTTTGCTTCTTTTACCATTACTGAAGTAGAAATCTTCTTCCAAATTGGCTCCCAGAGTGAGAAATAATATGCAAGAAAAAAAAAAGTTCTGCTGTCTTCTGACAGTTTGGTAAAACCTCCAAGGCTTTTAAGTGGCTGCGTGTCAGTCAAGATATCCTCCATGCAAAGAAAGACAGGCTGCCCAGAAAGCTGGGCGCTACATCCATTTTACTTACTTACTGTGATTTGATGTAATATGATGATAGAGACGTGCTCTCGAGAACGCCGTGCATGATAAGAACAGGAAATGGCACGATTCATATCTGACACAAGGCAGAAACTGCAACTGTAGATGCAATAACTAGTCGAGTAAACGGCTAATTATGAACTGTACTTCTCTCGCAGTGCTGAGCGGGGGATCATGGGTAAACAGAGAAATCAGCTGAACGTTCTTTGCTCCTCTGAAACCATTTCAGAACAGATTCTGCACACGACGATGCTGGGGAAAGACGTCATCAGATTGATTTCATTACAGATTCATACGAAGAGTAGAACTTTTAAATCGCATTCGCGCCCACCCCTGAAGGATTTCTTCCTGCCACTTTATTCATTTTTTTTCCTTCCTGTGCTTTAATGCTGAATAAAAATTGGAATATAAATACAGATTCGTTTTCAAATGCTCCTGGCGAGATGAGACCGAAGTTGGCGGAAAATACGGTAAATCTCGGAAGATACGGTAGATATCGCGTCGTTTTTTCCGAGGAAGGCCGCTCGTTACGCTTTAAGGATGGCTCTGTTGATGGACATGAGCTGCCATGCTGTGCACTCTCGGTTCCAGTGTCAGCGCATCCACCGAAAACATCCTCATGAGTGCATGTGAAGAACTGGAGCTTCCTTCATTAGTGTGATATGATACGCAGGTTTATTATTTTGCACATTTTGACACCGATTTATTTGCTTGCATCGACAACAATGTAGCCTAAAAAGCACTGAAGCTGCAAATGTGATTTGTAGATGATAATTGCACTGCAGTTTGTCTTGTTCTTTTCTGCAGAAATAAAACAGCCTAAAGTCTGCAATGTCCTGAAATAATTGCTGATTAAACTATGGGAAAGATGATTAATTAATTACTGTTCTGCATGACTAGTCAACTCGTAACATGTAGTAGCCACGCAGCCTCTAATATGTTGTTAACATCATGCACAGTCCCGGATTGGGGTTCTGAACCTTCCTGACTTTTTTTTTTCTTTTCTTCCTGATGTCAAAAACACAGTACAGCATTCCTTCAGAGTCACCTGATTAATACGTTGCCGTTCTTTCTGCTCCTGTTGGCGCCTTCTGATGATTTTTGGTTATTTCTTAGATGAGCTATCGCACCTCTCTTGTTACAGCCGAGGGTGTTGGACACACTGTTTGAGATTGCTTCTGGCTGAGCCTGACCCAACACCACTCTGCACCTCACGAACACCAGATGAGTTTTTCTATCCAATCATACAGCCCATTTTCTGAAGAAAGGATACTGGGGGGGATCACAACTCGTTCCTAAAGCATGTGAAGGATCCGACTGTTTTATGATGTCCTACTCAGCTCAGAGTCGCAAAGCTTTACAGAAGGCAAAGCTGTTTCCAAATCGAAAAGAAGCTATCGAGGAGGGGCAGCATTTGCACGCTAAGATTCCCGCACTCCTGTCCCAGGTGAAATGCAAACACTGGTTTTGTTGCTGCAGGAAAATTCATTCATTCATTCCTTCATTCATTCACTCACTCACTGACTCAAATCAGTAAATACTTATCCTGGGTCGGGGTCGCAGTGGACCTTGGAGACAGCAATGCTACCTGCTGCACTATGATGCTACCTCAGAATAAATGAACTTATCCTTTTCCAAACATACTGTACAGTCCCCTCTAAAATTATTGAAGCGGTGAGATTAGGGAAAATGTTCCAGAAGCAGTCGAGCAACCCCAAGCCATGACACTACCTCCACCATGTTTCACAGATGAGCTTGTATGTTGTGGATCATGAACAAATCCTTTCTTTCTCCACACTTTGGCCTTTCTATCATTTTTCTACAGGATAATCTTGCTTCCAGAACTTTTGTTGCTCTTTTCTGTATTTCTTTGAGAATTCCAATCTGGCTTTCCGATTTCTACTGCTGATGAGAGGTTTGCATCTTGTGGTTGGTCCTCTATATTTCTTTTCTTGAAGTCTTCTCCGAACAGTGGATTGTGATACCTTCACCCCTGGCTTGTGGAGGTTGTTGGTGATGTCACTGACTGTTGTTTTGGGAGTTTTCTTCATAGCTCTGAAAATGTTTCTCTCATCAACTGTTATTTTCCTTTGCCAACCTATTCGGTGTCGGTTCCTCAGTACACCAGGGGTTTCTTTCTTTTTCAGGACATTTCAAATTGTTTTATAGGCTATGCCCAATGTTTGTGCAATGCCTCTGATTGATCTTTCCTTCTTTTCTCAGCTTAAAAAATGCCTTACTCAGTGTATCCTTTTTAACAACATCACAGGGGAAACTGAAGGCAATACCCAAGAGTAGCTGTTCAAAGATAAACTAAATGACACTTTAAAGTGCTAAATTATGTTAGCATGCTTAGTTATGTTCTTCAGCAACTCTATAATTTAATTGTGTCCACCACCAGTTTCCTACCATAGCTAGCTCCGGATCCATGCTAGCAAGCTGATAAACTAGAAAGTACTAATAAACACAAATAAACAAATGCAACATGCAACAGTGCGCTAAAACTACGACACCACTGAAAGAAACCCTAATCATGAAGCCTGCCTAACTTCCTGTTTGAGACTTCTGAAAAATGCTAACACCTTAAGCAGGTTCCTTCATGATGAAATCGCTCACAATTCCCTATTCACCTTCTGCAGTCTTCCTTTCCTGCAGGAAATAATCGTTCAATTTGTAGAGTGCTGGAGTGATTTATGAAGCTTGATATACTTTCCCAGTACAGCTCATGATTCACTCACTTGCAGATTGAACAGGAAGTATAACTCTCTCTCAGACTTTTGTTTGCTTTGAGATTTTCATCTTGCTCTTCAGAGCTCGATGTACTCTTTGTTTAGATGCTCGGTTTGAATTTTTATTTTTTTCCCATCATACCATTATTTTCTAGGGTCAAAAAGTGTTTTTTGAGAGAGAGAGAGAGAGCGAGAGCGAGAGAGAAAGCTCAGAGAGGTGAATCAGACTTGCGAAGGGCCCTGAGGTGAAAGCCGTGTTTCTATCTTTCTCTCGCTGTATGTTCGAAAGATGGAGGGGAGAATTAGACAGGGATTACATTACTTTCTCTCCAGAGATGTGTAGTCTCAACACAATTATACTGTAGAGCCTTGCATCAATAAGAATACATTTCGGATGGTTTGAGAAAGGACATTACTCATCCGGAAGCTCAGGCTCGACCAAAAGTCCAGAATTTCACATTTCTTAAATGATCTGGATAAGGAATTGGGGGAAGGGCACGACTGCTAAGTAGTTAGCACGTTTGGCTAGCATCTCCAGGGTTGGGGGCTCGAATCCCGCCTCTGCCATGTATGCGAGGATCCTGCGTGTTCTCGCCGTGCCTCGGGGGTTCCCTCCGGTTACTCCGGCTTCCTCTCCAGTCCATAGACATGCATTCTAAGCTGGTTGGCATTTCCAAGTTGTCCGTAGTGCGTGCATCTGTGTGCGATTGTGCCCTGCAATGAGAAGGTGTCCCCCAACCTTGTATGGAGAACGGACGGATAAGCAACTAACATGACAACTGTAACCATTAGAGAACCTACACAAGAAGAACATGAGATATTCTGAGGTCAGGATTGAACCAGCGACCCTGGAGCTGCAACGCAGCATTGCTACATGTGATTATGTACATGTGATTGGATAATTCACACCAGTGGCTGTGTGTGTGTGTGTGTGTGTGTGTGTGTGTGTGTGTGTGTGTGTGTAGTTAGCATGCTAAGTGCTAAGCTGTCCCACAGGGAGTGTTTTAATAGGGGTCGACCAAGACGGAGACGTGCTGATTGCAAGAGCTACAGCACCCAAGGGCAAAACACAAACATTGAGAGAGCGAGAGAGAGAAAGAGTGTGAGAGAGAGAGAGAGAGAGAGAGAGGGATTTTGCTCTATTTCACAAATGCATGCATACACACTCATCTCAGCGAGGGTACGCGCCTGGGGAATGATCTGTACGAGAAACACATTTCCCTCTCAGTCTCTCTCGAGCTGCTTCTCAGGGTTTTCCTCATGACTGCTGCGGCTTCCCTCCACGCTTATCAGTCTTTTATACCAACACCGCTGTTGAATTCTGATTGGTCAGAAGGTTTGGATTCTTTTTTCGATAATAGCAGCAGCCGCAAATCAACGGTTTCGAGTAGACGCGAATGCGCTCGTTCTAAAACGTTCTCATTTCTCCAGTTATCGCGTTTGTCAAACATTTACGGAAGGAGTCTCCAGTGTCAGACAGCGTCAGGTCAAGGTGTAACGTGAAGTCTTCGGTTCTTTGTGGTCTCTCAACATGACGAGCGTCACTCCCAGAAGCCCGTTCTGTCTTCAAGCTCTTTTCGATGAATTAAGATGTCCCGAGTAATGGCGGAGATCGATTAATTTTCCAGCCGGACAGCACCGTTGTGGAGAATGTGACAATTAGAGTATCGGGGTGGGGGACGGAGGGGTGGGGTGGAGAGGGGTGATGGTCTGAGTTCACAGCAGATTCGCATCTTGAGATCGATGCCAAATTACTGCATATGAAATCATCGATTTATGTCTAGACAAGAATATTCCAGGTCTTTATGAAATCATATTTATTTATGAAGTTATTTATTTATTGTCTATCACTGTTATGAAAGCTTGAGATTATCGATTCCACATAATTAAAGGTTTGAAGGAGTTTGACCCCCATCGTCCACAGACGCAAGATGATCAGCAAGTTTGAAATGATGCAATGGCTTCACGTGTCTCAGAGGACGCACGTGTTCGACTTCACTCCTTCACGCTCCTGTTAGTTGATTTGGAGAAAATCCATTTTTTAAATGTTTATTTACCATTTTATTTTCCGTTCAATTTTTTTTCATCAGTCAGAATTGTTTTATCATATCCGCCATAAGAGTCTAAATATTTAATATAGATTTTGGGGGGATTGATTTTTTTTTTTTTATGTACTTGGGATAGAAATTTTGCCTAACCCTGTTAAACAGACATGGAGTTTATATAGAATCAGTGACTATCAGCCTCAGATGAAGTCTTATCCCAGGTCAGTGCAATAGCAGATGTGACTCAAAGTCAGGGCTGTGTGTGTGTGTGTGTGTGTGTGTGTGTGTGTGTGTTGCTGTAATGTGTACTGGTGTGTTCTGAAATCTGCTGTGCGTGATCCATGTCTGAGTCAGGATCACATCTGGCACTGTCGAAGAGAGAGGCCAGACAGGCCAGGGATTATACGCTGAACAAGGTCTCTCTCACACACACACACACACACATATACACACATATGATGCACAAAGAGAGGAGAATAGTGAGGGATGAGATCATGACCGGGGTCAGCGTGACATGAACACACCTCTGGGTGAATCTCACGTTCTCTACACAGGTGGATAAATGGATTAGCCTTCAGCGGTTCTGGGGGAAATGACATCACGCTTCACTTTCGTTCCTTATTTCACTTCGTCTTTTTGTCGTTGCTTTCTTTTAGCGCTGCGACTCTCTGACCATGTTTGGGATTTACTGGCGAATTAAGATTTTCCCTCTTTATCTGTTTATCATTCCTGATAGACCTCTTTTCTCTCTCTCTCTCTCTCTCTCTCTCTCTCTCTCTCTGATATATGTATGTAAATATTTATATGAATATGTATGTGTATATATATATATATATATATATATATATATATATATATATATATATATATATATATATATATATATATATACTATATATATATATATATATATATATATATATATGTATATGCTCACACATACATTTTCTATGTATATATATTTATATATATATATATATATATATATATATATATATATATATATATATATATATATATATATATATAAAATGTATGTGTGTGTGGGTGTGTGGGTGCGATTTACAAACAATAATTTCCTTAAGGGCTTCATATGCAAAGTAATTTGCGAAAACAAAATTTTAATGAGCCGTGTGCATCTTCTGCCTCGATAAACTCTTGGAGATACGATATGAATGCAAAATACGATCATAGTATCTGATCATAGACCAAAGCAATGCTGAAGTCTTCAATCTGATTGGTCAGAAGGCGAACAGCAGCTCTGACAGTAGCGCAGCTGCAAATCACAGGTTTATATCAATTCGTCATCGTTTCTACAGTAACGGCTCTTCCACAAGGACTTCCACGGCACGTGATCATTGAAAAATGTGTGTAATCGTTATCTGATTTTCTGTAAGGAGATGTTTGTTCAACATTCATGGAAGGAGTCTCCGGTGTCAGAGGTAAAAGCTGTAGCTTTCGGTTTTTCCCGACACCTCCAGGAGAGACGTGGTAACGCTTTGTAGTTTCTCAGTAACACGACAAGCTTGTTATAAAGAGTGAAGCGGAACTAGCTCGCTTCGTGGACAGGACTATAGACGGATCAAATCTAGGATGTGTTGTTCTTTAAGAAGTTGAAGTAAGAAATGAAGTAAAATATCAAGATATTCCGTCCCCTCGGAAACTATTGGAACGGCTGGGATCTGTTCCTATACTTTTGCTTGCCTTCAAAATTGGGTGGTCTGACACGAAAGGTTCTATGGTTGACATATATCTACGTGTGAGTACCAGGAAATAAAAGCTGCAATCCTAAACTCTCGTCTCATATCCATCTTTTGATCTCAAACCCAAAAGTCTTTGGTGTGTACTGCAAGCAAATGAATTGGCCTTTCCGTTCCGATAGTTTTGGAAATGACTGTAAAAAGCTCTTTTTAGGGGAGTACAAAGCCAGGGAAAAAGTGTTTTCAAACTGTTTATGCCCAAAGACAAGCCAAAGAACCCTTAACGGCTCTAGATTTAGCCTTTTTATTTTTGTAAGAGTGTATAGGAATATTTAGCTGCTTTCTAGAATTGAAATATTTCTGCTTAGGAATGTTCCGAGTAAGATTATCACTGTTTTGTTTGCCTCTGTGAGAGAAAATCTCGTTATATATCTTTTCAAAAAGATCTTCGATGGATTGACAAAGCCAAGCGAACAACAACAACAAAAAAAAACACTGAGTCAGTTGTCTAGCTAGCCTCCTAATTAAATGCTATCATCTAATAATTTGAAGAATTACATAGTCAGATTTAATGAAGCAACATTTTCTGTGGTAAATACTACGTACATTCCGGTGCTTGTTTTCCCCGCTCTCGATCCATCTCCAGCTCTAAATTCGGAAAAGATATTACTATTAATGAAGCAGGGCCTGTACAATCTTTTACACCATTCTCCTAATATAAAATTCAATGGTGCGAAACATAATGCACACGGCAAACCCAACGAGTACACAAGGTAAAAATAAATAAATAAATAAATAATCTGTACCAGCAGGCGTTACTGGGGTGGTAGCTTCAACGGGACGTGTTTTGTACCTCGTGTACCTAGTGAATATGGTGTGCCATTGTAACTCGCTCTAGGCACATACAGTTGAGGGAAAAAAGTATTTGATCCCCTGCTGATTTTGTACGTTTTTCCCATTAACAAAGAAATGATGAGTCTATAATTTTAATGGTAGATTTATTTGAACAGTGAGAGACAGAATAACAACAAAAAAATCCAGAAAAACGCATGTCAGAAATGTTATAAATTGATTTGCATGTTAATGAGGGAAATAAGTATTTGACCCCCTCTGCAAAACATGACTTAGTACTTGGTAATGACTTAGTAATTACTTTTCATTTTCAATGCCCTGGCTGAGGGAAGGAGGTTCTCACACAAGATTTGACGGTACATGTCCCCGTCCATCGTCCCTTTGATGCGGTGAAGTTGTCCTGTCCCCTTAACAGAAAAACACCCACAAAGCATAATGTTTCCACCTCCATGTTTGACGGTGGCGATGGTGTTCTTGGGGTCATAGGCAGCATTCCTCCTCCTCCAAACACACGGCGAGATGACTTGATGCCAAAGAGCTCCATTTTGGTCTCATCTGACCACCAGAGGACAACTGGGTGAAAGTGTCGTGGTGTCTCTCACTGTCGTGGTGTCTCTCACTACCATTAAAATTATAGACTGATCATTTCTTTGTCAGTGGGCAAACGTACAAAATCAGCAGGGGATCAAATACTTTTTTCCCTCACTGTAATTGAACCTTAAGGACCACGTTTCTGTCTTTGGAAGATCATTTACACGTTGCTTGTACATTGCGGAGCAAAATGTACCCGCTTGATAGCTTTGCAACTTTATTATTATTATTATTATTATTATTATTATTATTATTATTATTATTATTATTATTATTATTATTATTAGACTCTGTGGGACTTCACTGAGTATAAATTCTTTACCTACGTGTACTTGTTTCTCTGTTTGTGAGCACCTCCCATGGACCTAACGATGACTATAGATAATTAACGCTACATCCATTCGTACGTCCAATGATCAGGTGATCGCATACTTGCTTTTTTTTATTGATCCGTATCGTGTGTGTTTCTAAATAGTTGTTTTTTAATGCAAGATCATGACAGAACTATATGTCAAAACAACGTAAATCGTTCATTCGTAATCATTGTAAAACATTCAACCGTAAATCCTGTTCATACGTCCAAACGCTTCCGTAATCCGTAATCTAGTGTTAGTTTATTTTAACATATAGTTGGCGGCTGTGGATCAGGTGGTAGAGCGGGTTGTCCACTAATCGTAGGGTTGGAGGTCCGATTCCCGACCAACATGACGCCACATGCCGAAGTGTCCTTGGGCAAGACACTGAACCCCGAGTTGCTCCCGATGGCAAGCTAGCGCCTTGCATGGCAGCTCTGCTAGCATTGGTGTGTGTGAGTGTGTGAGAATGAGAACCAGTGTAGCACCGCTAAGGTTAAAAAAGCGCTATATATGTGCAGACCACTTACCATATACATTTGAGCATCAGGAAACGACACAATACTGTACAGTATGAATTCCAGGTTCCAGATTAGACACAAGACCAATAGTTACTACACTAATTCAGTGAAAGTGATGTATAACCTTCGGCCATGTAAAGAGTTCTGCCTTCTGAGTTGAGGACAGATAGACTGAAGCCTTGACTAGCCTCTGCCTGAAGCTAATCCTAGCCTTAACCTTAGCAAATATTTCAACGGAAATATTTTGGTGATTTCTGGTTTGAAAGCCATCTTTCTGTCAGGACATTTTACGCTAACATATCTTTGTGAAGACAACATAGGGTTAAAGACGTGCGTGCACACACATATCCTTGAGGAGCTTCCTTTGGCATAGTTATTAATGGAGGTAATTAATGATATGCTGCACCTAAATGCTAACCTTAACCTCAGTAAGGAAAGCTTTTGACTTATTTAGCTCTTTATTTTCTTTTTTCTTTTTTAAATTAAAGCTGTAGTTGCAAAAAAAAGGGGGGGGGGGGACTACACACACAAGGTCCCCAGAAGGTCTAAGCTGTCAAATATTCCTATAAACACACACACACACACACACACACACACACACACACACTATGCATTTCTACAGATAGATAGATAGATAGATAGATAGATAGATAGATAGATAGATAGATAGATAGATAGATAGATAGATAGATAGATAGATAGATAGATAGATAGATGCATACACACACACATACACACACACACTCACTTCTACTACAACCATCACAAGCACCACCATGCAGTCATGAGGCTGATCAGCTTCATCACTTGTCCCCACGCCGCCCGATATTAAGTCCTGCATTATTAAAACCTGACAGAATGGATTTTTGATGATATCGCCCCCAGGCTGAGATTGGATATCTGCACCATCCATTCTCTTAAAGTAATTTTCCCAATAAAACGTACACGGCTGCATGCGATGGTTTTAGATAATCTCGCTCCAAGACATTTTAATTCATTCAGCAGGAATCAGCCAGGAAAGAAGACGAGCTGGGAATATTTTTTTTTCTTTATGTTTTATTTTTAAATGAGCCACATTTTTTGTTTTGTTCTTCTAAACATAGAACATATAGATAGAGAATAATCAACAGTGTGCTCGGTGTGATGAAGCGGAGTTACTGTTACCGCCCGGATGTTGGATATTTTCTTACTAACGGCACAGCCCGAAGTGTTTTATTCTTCTTACACCACAACAATTTGCTCTTTTTTTTATTATTATTTCATGTGTTATAGAATGACAAGGTGTATGTATTGTATTTTTTTTTATCCATTTATAGCTGCTGGATAATTCCTTAAATTTATTGTATGCGCTTTACAATGTATGAGGGAATCTCCTCAACCACCACCAGTGTGTAGCATCCACATGGATGATGCGACGGCAGCCGTAGTGCACCAGAACGCCCTCCACACACCATCTATTGGTGGAGAAGAGAGGAGAGCGATGAAGCCAATTCATGGATGGAGATTATTAGGTGCCCGTGAGAGATAAAGACCAATGGGAGTATTTCACTAGTTCCCCCTTACTATCTCATGGGTCCTGTTTGTCACATACAATGTAAAGAAAGCGCTGGCGTTCTTTAATTGTACAGGATCTGTGCCAAATTGGTTCCACTTGAGATACAAGGTGGGTAGTTTCCAAACTATCCATTCAGTGTTACCCTGTCCTGTACAAACACTTCACCTCTGCAGGAGAAAGCGTTATGAGAAAGATTGATGGAGGTCCAGCTAAGCACTTGATCTGTCATGCTTTTGTAACTAAGCTGGGCCTCATGCCCAGTGGAAGAACTTTCAGAATTAAGTGTTGGGTAAAAAACAAATAGTGAAAAGCGATAGCAGAAAAAGCTGGTGCATAAACCGAGATCACCCAGAGGGCAGCTAAAGAAAAGCATTTTCAATAGGTTCCAATTGCACACAGGGATGCTCAAAGTCGTCCTTGAGAGGATGCGTACCGGATGAGGATACAACAAAAAATTGAAAGAGCTTTGCAAGGACTATTTGGCTAACAAGGCCGAAGCATTGTATACTGAAACCAAAATGGAGGTACTGTATTAGTGTTTTGGCTTTGAAAATGCTACATTCGACAGTCAGGTATTCAGACAGTTCATGGAAACGCATACAGAAAGAATTAAATGATCTGGCAGGGTGTGATTGAAAAGAAGAAGAAGAAAAAAAAACCTCTTACAGCTCATAAAATGTTCAGTGCAAAGTTCAATCCAATATCGTACACTCTTAGGAGATTTAAAAAAAATAAATAACAACTTTCTGAGAGGAAAGTCTTTTGCTGTGGGGTTCTACATAAAAAGGATTCCTCCATAAAAAACAAACCGTTAAAAACCCTTAAGACTTCCAGTTTTATGTCAAATCATAGAACAGCAAGAGGCATTAGCAGTACCATGGACCCACAAAGTACAGCCAAGCCGAGGATAAAGGACGTGTTATGGTAACACTTCTGGCCCTCCTTGGTGAAGAAAAGTGTCATGATCTTATCCTTCCCAATTCGCATCCCAGTTTCCATGGCAACAAGCACAATGTGCTTCTGTTTTGTTTTTTCCTCCCGTTTTCATTCTATACTTTCTTCTTAATTCCTCCAAATGTACTCACCTGTCCCTTTTTTCTCCTCATTAGATTGTGTATTAATAATAATAATAATAATAATAATAATAATAATAATAACAGAAGGCCAAGCACCGAAGGCACGCTATTGTTATTCTACCTTTTATTCTTCTTCTTTTTCTGGCTAGGGTGTCTATGGCACCCCATAGAACCCTATTGTCAAAGGTTGTGAAATTTGGCACACTGATTGGAGAGGATCTAAGGAACATTGATCTAAGGACCAAATTAGGGCCAATGCTGTAGTGCCACCATCAGGTCAAATTTGGGCCTGAATTGGAAGTATGTTCATGGTCATAACCTTTGAACTGTGTATGCAAAATGTAAAAGTCAGGCCTCCCTGGATTCCCTGGGTCGAGACGAGTTCAACAAAACCTATTTCGTTAATTTCCAGCTAATTAGATTTTCCGCCATCTTGGATTTTTTTTTTAAACAAAAAAACAACAATTTTTCGTCCAATCATCACCAAATTTGGCATATGTCTTCTTTAGAGTAAGCCTCACAAAATTTGTCAAAAGAATTTTGAATATTCCAAATGGTTTGCCTGTAATGGGCCAAATCTGACAGTGATGCCTCCAAACATGGAGAGAAGGTGTATCTCAGCACAGACTTTGTGTACTGGCACAAAACCTTGTAGGCACCTTCAGTACCATGACCTGAAGCTATGCAACAAATTTCATGATAGCACCACATACTGGTCAAATTTTATAATAACATGCTAAAAATGCTTTGACCGACTATAACTGCCATTTTTGCTACTCCTCTGAGATTTTCTTCCCCGAATTTGGCTCAAACCATCTTGAGACCTGTCTGAGCAAAAGTTATCAAAGGAACTTTGATATTCAAAACCGTTGTCCCATAACAGGCTGTCAAATGTGTGATACTACAAATCATTTTTGAATCCCTTTACATACAGTTATGGCTCTGCTTTCCTGTGACTGCTTATACAACAGTGGTAGAGTGTCTGTGAATGTGCAGCTCACAGAGTCTGGGTGCTTGGCCCCTGACAATGCTGCTTGCCGCTTTAATTATTATTATTATTTGTAGTAGTAGTAGTTGTTGTAATAGTACAGTAGCAATAGAATTCAAGTTTTTTTATTCATTTTTCTACAGTTAGATATCAAGGGCAGCACAGCAGGTAGTGTTGCCATATCACAGCTCCAGGTTCTCTGGTTCGATCTTGAGCTCAGGTTTGATATTTTTTCACCGTCTGTCCTCTGAGTTCTCTGGTTGTCCTCCCACCTCCCAAAAAACATGTCGATAGGTGGATTGGCTATATTAAATTGCCCCTAGGTGTGAATGAGTGTGAATGAGTGTGTGCTCGGTTCACTGCAATGGCCTGGCATCCTATCCGGCTCTAATGATCGAATCTGGTGTTCTTTGGAATGGCCTCCGGATCGGTTAAAGAAGGTGATGATAACAATAATTAATAATTAGTTCATAATTGTAGTATACATGCTCTTTGCTCTTGCCTATGTGGTCAGTCATGTGACTAGAGGCAAGCCTGTAAGAATCTGCTTACGAAATAAGATTTCAACATTCCTCAGTGTGCATTTACTGTCTCTGGTTCAAAGACGGAAACTCAAAACAGGGCATATGCTTTCCGCTCAACATAGTTCTTTTAGACGCTTGTAATATTACCCAAGGACAAAGATTACAAGGCCCAGTGGGAAAAAAAGACAGAGGAGTCTAACAAGATGACACAGTAGCTGACTGTAAGAGGGAGTGAAAGAAGCTCAGGAGGCTTTGATTTCCCTGCATGCTCTATTAATGCACTAATGATCTCCACCTCTGCTCAGTGAGGAAGCTACAGCCACGACTGAGCTCTACAACATCATCAGCTCATTTACAACTCCATATTCATCATGGGCCGTATTTAGAGTTGCGTTATGCACACTTACTCAGGATTTACTGCCAAAATGTGTACATCGGTATTCAGACCGCGGATGTAACCATAGTACAATTCATAAGTTATGAGAAAGTTATGCACATGGGGTGGAGTTCGCCAGAAACACATGAAAGACGTGCCTCAGATGCTGACCTCGGATTTAAGCAGTTTTCTTGCGCAATATCGGCTCGAACGAGGAGCAGAATGAAGTCTAGCATCGCCGTCTTGACAGTGTTTAGTTGTGTGCTTAGGTAAATGTCAAAGGATGATGCGAAAAGATGAGATGCAAAAAAATAAGACGATCCGCTGGATCGAGTGCTGTTTAGTATTATTGCTGAACAATAAGTTTGGAAGCCATTTTGCTCAAGTTCACCAAATTTGCAGTGATTTAATGTGATCGTTTCAACTAGGAAAATTCATGCCCCAATATATTTGCAATCTACTAGATTCTTATTAGATTTAATAATCCATATATCATGATATAATTCCTGCGATGGACTGGCACCCTGTCCAGGCTCTACCCCGCCTTGTGCCCGATGCTCCCTGGAATAGGCTCCAGGTTCCCCAGATGCTGGTGGTCCAGATGCTATAGATGCTTCTATGCAAGAAAAACCTGGCAACCCTGAATACGTGAACTACAGAGAGGTCATTTGAATAATCGGAATGCTCCACTTAACTACAATTGACTTAACTACATACATAACCGGATTCTGAATACGAGGAACTTTCCGCCACATAAATATTAATGGACTTAAATCACTGACATTTAAGATGGCTTCCATATCAATAAATCAGGAAAGAAACTATATATGAGACAAAATGAGGAATGGATGAATGTGAGCTATTTTAGGCTAAGGAGAAAGTGTGAGAAGAAAAGAGACAACGTGATAAAAGTGTTAATAGAAGTTCGATGTAGGATCACATGTTCCAGGGGTAATATAATGCATGGAACAAGATGTTTATTTCATGCAAATAGATATTTTTCAAAGATCCCCCTTCTTTCAAAACTGTGTAGCACAAATTTCACAGTGGGATCGCTTAGTAGCAGCGATAGCTCCGGTTTAAATTGATGCAGACCTCTAAGTTTCTGTATCTTCTTTGGGCCATTTATCTTCTTTGTTTTCTTGGGGGTTTTTTTAAGGCAAATGTACTGCATCTGGTTCCTTCAAGCCCAGACGCACTCCATTATGCAAACTTGACAAACTATGTAACAAACAAAACCTCAACGCATGCAAATGGATGGCACGTAATGGTGGAATATTAAAGCTTCAAAACAATTTCGATTGATTTATTTTTTTCTACTTTGACTGACAGACGCAGAAGCCACGCCTCCTCTTTATCTAATAGATACAAAATCCAAGACTACTTCACTTGGACTAAGGAGTTCACTCCTACTACATCAGATTGACAGAACACGCCTCACTCGCTAGCACTGACAGGCAAACAAGCCACGCCTCGTCTTCCTCCTCCTCCTCCTCCAGGGAGATTAACAGGCTTAATGGCAACAGAAACTCATGCTTGAACCTAAATAAAAAGAGCCGCGTGTGTGATATTGAAGTTTTGATTCAGAGATGGCGGAGTCTGTAATATATAGTTTTATTTGGATCAGTAAATCTTTACTCCAATAGTATGGGGTATGAAGCAGGAAAAAAAAAAAAAAAAAAAAGGGGTAGACTGCAGTAATTCCATTTCATTACAAAAGCACATAAGATTTCCAGCCAGATTTGTGCTATAAGAGAATATTTGATGAGGAACTTGTGTCAAGGTGGCACCATTTCGCTGAAATAACTGGGTAAAGCCTGCAAGGCAAACAAGGGGGGAGAGGAAATGCCCTTTTCTTCACTGCACTGCAGACGACGAGATGGAGAGAGAAAGAAAACGGAACGAGAGATAGCACGGTTCATGTTATCTGGAGCTTTGCTGCCATCATGTGGGCTACAAATTATGGTATTATGTCCAGACCTCTTCTTATTTAACCAATAAAAAAAGCTACTCGTCGCATTCTCTAACTGCGCGTCTTCAAATGGTACGAAATACGTGTAGTGTAGTGTAGCGTAGCGTACTTACCAGAAGATCATATCAAACCCCGACGAATCCCGATCCTGAATCCTGCCGCACTCTGAACATTTCCTCCTTAAAGCTACGATAACAAAGCTAATATGAAGATGAATAGACTTCTCCCAGCCTCGGGACTACACACTGAAACGCACTCTGTACAAAGGCTGCTGCATCCCTCCAGAGCCATAATAGGATTAGAAAACGGGCCAGAGGATAGCGTTTGTGACATTTGGTTAGCGATAAATGGGAACTCTCAGAAAAACAGAGCATACCTGCTGAACAGGATCGATCACCCGAGGCAATCCTCATTGATTTTACACTATCAGCAAGAAATGATTGATTCACTGGAGTGTGCGCATCCAATTACCGTCTAAAGACTGAACGTGTGTGATTGATCATGGCTAGATTAGACACCTGAGGTTTAAAAAAAAAAAATAGTGAGAGAGAGAGAGAGAGAGGGAGAGAAAGAGAGAGAAACAGTTCAGTGTTAAAAGGTTAACGGTGTCACGTTTTATACTGATTTATTGAAGAACTAATGTTATTCTCACGTCTGGAGATCATGGATGTGTCACTACTTGCAAATCGAAAAGCTCTGATATATTTACAGCACACAAGAACGAAAAAATTACAGCCAAAAGCAGCAGCTTCAAGGGCTAGTAGATAATTCTTTTCAGGGCTCACGTGCAGCCATTTTACTTCGTCGACTCGGAGAGAGCACTGCACGTCACGTAATGGCGGCCTCCGTAGGTTAAAACATGTATTAAATATTAAGGATTTTGAAAGTAACTAACATATTTAATGTGTTTCTAACAGCGTATTTTAGTAGGAGACGTGTTAAGACCTATAAGTCTTCATAGTCGGGGGTTCCTTTTAACTCTGACTGCTTGTTACAAAGTGCTGACACTGGAGACTCCTTCTGTAATGTGCTATTATTATTATTACGAAATATACTTGGGCTCTGTCAATACAATAAGACAAATGAGTATATATAGGTGAGAGGAAAAAGGACAGGAAACCCCCACAGCTGTCTTCCCTGCACTGGGGCAAGAAAAAAAAAAAGAACAAAAAGTATAGCTATAGATCAATAGCGTAATTTAGAGACCATTATCTTTAATTAACAGATCATTAGGTTAAATAACAGGGTTAACATCAGCGCTGGTAAGTCCCCACGCTACCGCTTTAAAGATGCACTGAGATTGGAATAACCACAGGAGCTAGGTAGAACGTGAGCACATGAACCGCACCGTAGCGCTTTTTGATGCTACGTTCTGATTGGTCAGAAAGTGTTCATCGATTTTCTATAACAGCAGTTCCGACAGTAGTGCAGCTATTAATGCACTCGTTCTAATATCTTATCATTTCTTTTCTTTTCTTTTTTTTTTTTTTAAAGTGTATATATACCGTACGAATACAGTGATTTTTTGAGAAGGAGATGTTTATGACAGATTTATGGAAGGAGTCTCCAGTGCTCAGTGCTTTCTAAGAGTCAGCGGTAAAGCTGCATCGTTAAGTTTTCCAACTTGGAAAGGTTGGAAAGTATAGCTGCCATTACTTAAATGAATAACTAGCAAAGTCAGCTGTTATATATCAGTAGCTTAAGTTCTTCAAACACCAGCTTATTATTAGTTATCTATCATTTGAGGCATGAATTTATCACATGGCACTAAATAATGTTCAATTCTAAGTACATTACTACCGCAATTGTGAATGTCTACGTAATTTACAGTACAATACCTTATTATTTATCCCTTACCGCTAACTTACCTTTTAATCTAATAATAATAGATCTAATCAAAAGATGTTGAGTTATTATACACAATATTCTTCTATTTTTGTTTTTACTTTACAGCTTTGTTTTCAAATCTCCTCTGTATTGGGTAAATCCTTAATGTTGGGTAATTTCCCTCATGCTAACCAGAAAGGATTAGTGTAATTAGCCGAATCTGAAGAAAACACAGTGACACAGTGTGTTAGTTTATAGTTGAAACTACGCTGAACTCACAGGACTGGGCACTGATTCAGCACTCAGGCACTCGATAGAGTTAAAACCCGTACAGCATTAACACACATCGATGTCGTAACTGTTTCACTTGAAATGAACTAGCAGTGACAGCTGTGATTAGCTTACTTAGCATTTGATAAACTACTTTAAACAAGTTTTAACTGATATATACTTAACACAGGGGATAAATAGATTAGGTTGTTTCTCCCCCCCTAACCCCCCTAACCCCCCCTCCCCCCACCACCACCACTAAACACCACCACAATGTAATTCAGCTCATAGAAACTTTAACCGCTGTTTGCTTTAATACATTTGTATAATTTCCTTCAGTGTTACTTATTAAGCGACAGAGGAGGTCTTGTTACAATTCGGTCTACGAGTGTGTAATTTACCTCCATGTACAATACAGTATCACAAGAAAAAGACACTAAGAAAGAAAATTTCAACACGTTGAGTTAGTATTACCTTATTGGCTAGTTAGCATATGCGATAGCATGTCCGTGCGTATTCGAGATAACTATCGTCCCACCATATTTCAGCGAGCTTGCTACTAAGAACCGTTTCTTCGTCCCAGATAACAAGGGATGTCCCCATAACATTAGCTGAGATCTGATTTTTGTTCATGTAGAGAACGTTACGTGAACGTTCGGGTCGCTGTATGAACATTACAAGGCCAGTCATAAAATACAGCATGTTGGCGTTATTACATCGACGGCTCATGTAATACTAGATATATTTGGTCTGCAAAGAAACATTACAAAAGGAGAGAGTTTATATACGGCTTTGTTAATGTTCCTGTTGGAGCAGGAAGATATCCTCGGAATGTTCATAAGACACTGGAAAGGATTACTTTTGTACCAAATATAGAACCTTTAAGAGCGACAACTAAATAACCCTTTGTACATTTTTAAAGTGGAGCTGAGACAAGTGTACCACCATTTAGGAGAAACTCTGTGATTATCCTGCTATCGTTTTGACTCCTACGGAGTTGTTTATACTTTCCGTTTTGGATTCACGCACTTTTTGACGGAA
Organism: Ameiurus melas; assembly: GCA_012411365.1. Taxonomy (NCBI): domain Eukaryota; kingdom Metazoa; phylum Chordata; class Actinopteri; order Siluriformes; family Ictaluridae; genus Ameiurus; species Ameiurus melas. The sequence continues at coordinate 30,110,791 of CM022763.1, forward strand.
AAACAAAAGAACCTTTCGTCTACATTAAATGGTTCTTTGAATTTGTTTTATGTAGATCCATACAACAGAGAGTTCAACTTTTAGAAAAGGTTCCAGATGTTATATTCCATACTGTAGAACCCATGTGGAACCGTTCTGTTTTTATTTTCTGTGTGTACTCTAAAGATGGTATTTTTAATCGACCCACTATCTTTAGGTCTAGAACTTGTAGTGATGATTGCAGCTGACTAATCCATCACAGACTGACCAAAGAAGACGTTTGGTTTAAATAGTAACATTTATAAAGTAGGCATGCAAGTACAACGGAAAACCAGCTCAGCTCCGTAGAGGAATGGATAGAGGAATAGAGGAATGGATCAGGTAGAGGAATGGATCATCAAACTGGACATAAAGATGTAGGTCCAAAAAAAACATGTTTCTTCATGAACCGTAAAGGATTCTGCAGTTTGTCCTTTTGTGGGTTCTTAGTAAGAACCTTGCAGCAGATGTTTTGGCTTTCATAAAGACTTTTATATAAAACTTATGGAAGCATGAACATGTAACTATTCAAAGAATCTTCCGAGAACTCTCTTAAAAGATTTATGATCAGAATGTAATGGTATATCTGGAAATGTCATGTCAAGGTTATATTTATAGCTTTATATACTATACTACAGTTCCCTCTACTAATTTTGGCACCCTTGGTCTTTATTCACAAAAATACATTCACAAAAATACTCTGCTCTATTTGACTTTTTTTAGTATACCTGGGTGACTAGGAACAGGAAATTGTTCAACCATGACTTCTTGTTTCACTGGGGTATAAATATGAGGTAACACAAAGGCATGTCACGTATGCAAGGATGATGCAGGATGCAAGTGCAGTTAAGAGCTTGTATTATCATCAAGAGGCCGGCAGACAGATCCAAAACGTGTATCACAATTGTAGTCAAAACAAGAAAAAGGTCAAGCGAACAGCAAACAGGACAGACGAGGCAAAACCGGAATCAATATCCAGGAGAACGAAGACAAGATCAAACCTTAAACCGAGAAACGAAGATCAAAAGGCGTGTTATGGTACAAGCACTCAATACTTCACCCTGAACAAAGACACACAAGGGGTATAAATGCTAAACATAATCAAGGGTAAAAACATAAACAGCTGAGACACATTAGGAGACAAGCACTAACATAGCAGGGGTGGAGACATGAAAAACAACGACAAAATCAAGAACCAAGTCAAGAATCAAGTGCGCCCTGTCATGACCATCCCAGTCCTCTGACTTGAAACAAATAGAAAACCTGTGGGGTGAACTGAAGAACAGAGTCCACCAGCGTGGACCTCGAAATGTGAAGGATCTGGAGAGGTTCTGTTTGGAGGAACGATCTCAGATCTCTTACCATGTATTCCCCAAACTCATCAGGCATTATAGGAGAAGACTCAGAGCTGTTATCTTGGCAAACAGAGGTAGCACAAAGTATTGACTAAAAGGGTGCCAATAATTCTTGCAAGACAATTTTTCACAGCCTTATTTGCTCCTATTTACCAAGGGTGCCAATATTAGTGGAGGGCACTATATATGACTCCAACGGGAAAAAATAAATGAAACTTGACTTGGCATGTATCCCAAGTTGGGTTCCCTGGTGGACTAGTAGCTAGCATGTGGCACTCTCACCACCCGGTCAGAGAACCAACCCTTGCCACTGAAGGATTGCACGAGCCAGTGCCAAGTCCCAAGCCTGGAAAATGAGGAGGGTTGCGTCAGGAAGCATCTGGCGTAAAAAATTGTGCCAGAATCAAAGTATGAGCACAGGTGATCCACTGTAGCGTCCCCAAACAGGAGCAGCTGAAAGGTTGGGGGAAAATGTATCCCAAGGTGCACTGCAACATATGTGGACAAACAAGCGTTGTTGTACTTCAACACACCATATCTCCAGGAATCAACAGCATTAATTAACTTTAACTTTGCACCAGTTCATCAAGGTCTTCTTTATTTGGCGGGATTCCCAACCCTGCAGTCGCCCTTCACTGCACAGACGAGTGATTTCTCTGTACAGAGGAGAATTCCCTGCTCAATCACACACGATTCAGCTCATCAGCCATCATGCTTTGAGGAAGGAGAATAGTGGAATAATGAGAGACTCCTTGGCTTGGGAAAGTTAATTTGGCCACCCGATGGTGCTTTCTGTCAAACAAAAAGTGAGCTGTTGATCTTCATGTTCAAATGTTAGCACAAACCCTCCCATTTCCATTAGCATGTTTGGCTCTGGGCTGAGCTATTCTCTGTTGTTTTCATGGGTATTGTACACACCTTGACTTTGACATTTATTTTCATTGATATCGCACCCCCATGACATCTCATCTCAGGTACAGAATTACCTCAGTGTCTTGTCTTTTATTTCCCTCACTCTGGCAGGGAAGCATGGGCCACTCTCATGGTTGCATCACTTACATTTCAAGTACAACCGGCTTTGTATCATGTATCATGTATCACTGTTAGAAAACCATCTGATTCCATGGTGTTTATGCAAAAATGTTGATATTTTCATATTCAGGCTTTCATTGTATGAAAAGATGGTACACAATAATCATTGCTGGTGTGTAGACTGATAAATATGAAGCATGAATGGGAAGCTTTGGCACAGGAAATTGTCAGACACGCATGAAGCACAAATTATGTAGCTTTCATCTGAGGATTGAAGTAGGAAAAATATCAGAAAGGACTCTTTCTTGTGAAATTGACAATAATGCTGAGGGATTCAACTCCACGATTGGACTTCTGAGAGCCATGGAGAGTTTCATGTCTCCGCTAGCGTCCATTTGGATTATTCTTCGCTTGGTTTTGTCTGCTGCATGGTTTCCAACATCTTCACCATTCCCCAGATGAAAATATCAAACGATCACAGAAATGTTAGCATGTCGGCTATTTTAAGACACAAGTATACGTAAGTCCATGGCATTTTATGCCTAATCTTTTCATTATCATTATAGAAAAAGCTCACAATCTGGAACTATCCGCAGATGTACAGAGAGGAAGTCTGACGCTTAAAGGGTCCACAGTGGATTTGCAGTGTCTGAAAACTAGTGTGTGAAGTAATCAGAGCTGTTCAGCAGAAGTGCTCCAAAGAGATGAGTGATGCATCAAATTGCTTCAGAGGAAATCCACAGCAGCTGGATTTGATGGATGGATGGATGGATGGATGGATGGATGGCTAAATGGATGTCTGGACGGATGCTAGATGGATGGATGGATGGCTAAATGGATTTATGGACGGATGCTAGATGGATGGATGGACAGATGCTAGATGGATGGATGGATGGATGGATAGCTGGATGAATGGATGGATGGACAGTAAACAACAAAGGCTGGATTTGGTCCCTAGCCTCTTGTACCTGTTTGTATTATTTCTTCTACCAGAGATGACCCCAAAACAGGGTTGATTTTAGTAGTAATGGATGTAGCTCCAAATCCTTTTAGTTCTTCTTCTAGAGATGGCTCCGAAACAGGGCTAATTTTGATTCCTACACTGTAGTCTCCTCCTCCTCCAATGCTGTACTTTCTATGCCTTTTTATTTTTTCCAGAAACAGTCCAGAAACAGGACTGATTTATTTATTTCTTTTTTGCCCAGGATGTAGTTCCTGACATTGATCAAAAACAAGCTTCAAAGATTGATTAAAGGTGAGCAACCATATACGCCACCACATATAAAGAGCAATAAACTAGCGATCGAGAAGCCTCATCAATTCAAGCCTCACAAATGTATTCATTCATTTGCACAGACAACCCTTAGAGTAAAATGAAAAGTCCGAACACACAAAGTGGTGGGAAAATGAACTGAAAACACATGCATGGCCTCACGAATAATGATAAATGACTTATCTAAAATATAAATATGTAATTTTATGTCACGTCAGTTTATCACCCGTGTAGATTATGTAGGATCTCCACACCCAACCATGCCATGCCAGGCCATTTATCTATCTATGCTTTGTCATTGAAAGATGCTGCTCTACTTATGCATGTTAGAAGTCATCCATTATAATCCCTAAGAGTCAGAGTAGCTGGAGATCAGGAGTCTCTGAGGGCAGAGGTGCAGAAGGAAGCAGCTGGTTGGGTTTTGGTTCTCAGAGAGGTTATTGTCAGGGACAACAGTTGCTGTGCCCTCTGAATCATTTAAGCTATAAAAAGCTTCAATTAAAATGTTCTTGCCTTTAGTTGTGCTCATTTCTAGAGTTCACTTTCTCTGCAAAGTTTTTGCTCCATTAAACTTTATTCAATACGAAGTTTGTGTTTCTGTAAAATACCATAGGGGTTTAATTCCATTTTTTTTAAATGAATATTTAATCATCTTTTTAATTATTAATGGGTTTTTTTTTTCTTACTGTATCTGGTTCTAATACATTTTTAAAGGTTGTTAATAAGTGCCACATAAGTTGTCGCAAATCTATTGTGTTCACCTGCTCGCAGAGGAATTCTGACGAAACCCACACACTCCTGAAGGAATTCTGCCCAATCCCACACACTCCTAAAGGAATTCTGTCCAATCCCACACACTCCTAAAGGAACTCTGAACAATCACACACACTTCCAAATGAATTTTGTCCAATCCCACAAACTCCTGAAGGAATTCTGTATAATCCCACACACTCCTAAAGGAACTCTGAACAATCACACACACTTCCAAATGAATTTTGTCCAATCCCACAGACTCCTGAAGGAATTCTGTATAATCCCACACACTCCTGAAGGAATTCTGAACAATCCCACACACTTCCAAAGGAATTTTGTCCAATCCCACACACTCCCAAATAATTTCTGTCCAATCCCACACACTTCCAAAGGAATTCTGACTGATCTTACCTGCTCCAAAGCAAATCTGAGGTGTACTGCTGCCCACTCTCAATTGAATTATCTTATTATTATTATTATTATTATTATTATTATTATTATTATTAGTGCAAAACCTTTTTATCTCATGCCTGTGCCAGATTTCAGATTTATCTGGAAGCATACAGCAGGCCATTCTGGATAATTAATTTTATGTTTCTGCACGGATGACTGAATAATTCCCACAAGCTATACAGAAGTTATTAAACAGTGTTATTTCTCAGTTAGAGTCACATTTTTTTTTACCCCCGTTGGTAATAGAATGAGTGTATATACTTATTTCTCTGTTGGGCCTCCAAGCAAAGTCCTTGACCTTCAGCTGTTCAGAACTTTAATTGGTCTACATTCTGCCTCATTTATGAGTCACTCTGGTTCAAAGCTTAAAACATTAGCATAGTCAAATTAGAAATCACAACGACAGCAACAAAAATAGATTAACAGGAGAAATGTGTGGAAATTTGGAGCACTTAATTAGTAGAAATAAGCAAACTGTCCATTTGTCCTTAGGATGAAGTACATCAACAGATGAATGGTACGGTCCATGACTCATCAGTCAATCGCCAGTACTGATGAATACGCATAAACGAGAGAATTGTCTTTAAAAAAAAGTAATACCCTGCTCACCTGTAGTGCCTCGGCTTGTGTGTAAAACAGGAAGTAATTTCTGCACCAGAGTGTCCTCACCAATGTGAGGACTGTAATTCGAAGCCCATTGAGCCACAGATTGACACTCAGATCCAAACAAATCCCCTCCAAAGCCCCAGAACTCATTCATGCTCACACCCTAGGCTAATATACCTAAATGCTACTTCAAAATAAAATAATGGAAAGACAGATCTCCTGTTCTTAAATGGTGACCCACATCGTGGTGGTCCACAACGTGTGTCCTTCACTACCATAAAGCCAGACACAAGTTTGTGTTCACTGAGGATTCGTTTAAATGTCGCTAATCACGTGTGAATTCGATTGTAAATCAGGTCTGAATGGCAGTCTGTGAGAGTAAACCGTGCCTGATCGAGCTGTCGGAGGTCATATGGAATTTCTGAAAAGTTCATCTAAGCAATGTGATGATCATTAAACAATAGCACAATAAGAGTCTTTGCTATGATTGGCATGGTTGCTTGGTAACCACATTCATGGTACAGGTTACTGGTGAGTACCTGCTGCCTGATGTGATGCCTGTGTGCCTGATCATGACATCCTGTCATCTCCTGCTGCAGCACTTCTTGTCCTCTGGAAGTGATGTTTCTTCTATTTGGAGATTTCTGCACTTGTGACTCACATTCTGCTGCTGTGAATGACCCCACACTGATACCTTAAAGATCTGAATGTCCCAAATCTCTATGGTTCAATGAACGATCTCACCTGGATACTGTAAATTACTGTAAATTTGTCCCTAAGAGCTGCTGCTGCTGTAATCATACACCCGGTTTTTGCTCATCCCAGGACGTACATTCATAATCTGCTCACACTGAACATATTGTACGATAGTGTGCTGTAATCATTTATAATCCTCACCCTGAACAGGATGTTCCTCTCATGCGAACCTGACGTCTCAGGGAGTTTTTTTTCCCTCACTGTTGTTGCTTTTCTGTTGTATTTTAGGGATCTGTGTGACAATATGACAAAATTCAGTGTTCCAACTAGTTTGAAAACTAGTCACAAATGAAAACTCATCCTGGATCACTCCGTCTATCAGTGACTGGATGACTAGAGATATTATTGGCAGTTAATGCAGAAAAGTCCTGATGCCATTTTCACCATTTGTGTCATTTATTTACGTTTGTTCTTTGGCACACACTTTTATCCAAATTGGCTTAAGCCCTATTCGGATGGGATGTGTGGATGGTAGGATGTGCGGTAATGTAATTATTATTAGAGTATCTCAACCCTGTCTAAATCCGTCATGTCATTCATTTTTACGCCTTTTCTCACTTCTAAAAATTGACTAATAGAAATAACCCCAAGTAATATATAGTATATTCCATCCCAAATTGACATGTTGGTAAATATCCTTTAAGGAATGAGGTATGGTGTTTTCTTAGTGGTTAGCACGTTCAGCTGCACGTTCACACCTCCAGGGTCCGGGGTTCGATTCCCACCGGGGCCCTGTGTGTGCGGAGTTTGCATGCTCTCCCCGTGCTGCGGGGGTTTCCTCCGGGTACTCCGGTTTCCTCCCCCAGTCCAAAGACATGCATGGTAGGCTGATTGGCGTGTCTAAAGTGTCCGTAGTGTATGAATGGGTCTGTGAGTGTGTATGTGATTGTGCTCTGCGATGGACTGGCGCCTTGTCCGGGGGGGGTCCCGCCTTGTGCCCGATGCCTCCTGGGATGGGCTCCAGGTTCCCCGCGACCCTGAAGAAGGAATAAGCGGTTGAAGATGGATGGATGGTATGGTGTTTTTTTCTTCAGTATAAAGAAAGTATTATATAATAATGCCTATATAATTATATAATAACCTATATAATTAGTGTGGCAAAAGACGCCCTGGGTTCTCTTACCCTATTCAACTTCAATGTCTATGGTTGCAATTCCCCTTGTAAGCGTTTCAATGTCATAAATTGTCAATAACTAGATAAATGGTTTTAAATGGTATCCTTATGTGAAAGCTTTTTAACTGAGGTGATACTAAGTGTAATCAAACACCCTTTTCTAATGTGTGCACTCTATTCTATATTAAATGAATCTAAATCTTAATCTGACACACCTACCCTCCACATCCCATATATCAATAACGAATTCCCAACAACCAGGTAGAGTTTAGGTATATGTATTAAAACACAATTCTTTGCATAAAACGTATTAAAAGCTTTAACTTTAACTACCCCATGTACATGCATAAAACAAGCAGTTTTCGGTTATAAACTTTAACCTATGGGCCCAAAACAATAGCCTACCTAAGCCGACACACCAGACTTTCTATAATCCCCACACACACCACTGTTCCTGATGCAGGCCGGAATCGTAGCTCGGGGACGTTGAGGCCTTAGAAATGTATTGGCCGCTTCACGCGAATCGTGCAACAAAACAAACAAATTCACAGTTTAACCTAGAAACAAATAATTGTATATCGCCCTTTGGAGCGGACTCTTGCGTGTGATGCAAGCACCACAGTTCTGTATATACTGCCTGATCTCGCTGGACATTTTAGACCAATAGAAACAGTTTCTCACTAAATCAGTAGTTCTCTCTATTCCTAAATGCCCCATATCATTATGCATGGACTTTAGTACAATAGGTACGTATTTGGATGGCAAGAGGAGTTTCTTGCTTACTCTGTGCAGCAATCCCTCTTGGAACACCAGTCTGCTGTGTTCTCGCCTCATCAGTTCCACTTCAGACAGCAGACGTAGACCTTGGGCCACTTGCCATTTTTGATGGCCTTACTGACTGGTCCAATCCAGGAATCCTCGGTCTGGGCCTTCATCAGGTCATCTCTGGTCAGCGGTTCCAAGGCTCCACCATTCAACTGCAATGGATAAGCATATGGATCTATAATAATCACTTTAATAATAAAGGTCAAAATAATGAGTTTGTATTCACATTTTTGTGCAGACGTCATCCAATCACATCTTATCCTGTCAGGATAGTGCTTTATTAGTGAGACAGGGTACAACTGAGCAGTTGAAGGTGTGTGAGTATTTTGTTCAAGAACCCAACAGTGGCAGCTTGGAAATGCTGGGGCTCAAACTCCCACCTTTCAGATCAGTAGACCAAAGCCTTCACTGCTGAGCCGACACTTCTCAAGAGTTCTTGTTAAGATCTCATCAAGAGATCAGGTTGTGCAGTCTGACCAGGAGTCCGATGGCACGTTTTCTCCAGGGTGCTACAAACACCGGAGTTTCTCCTCAGAGCAGATATTTTATTAAAGCTGCCGGGATGCGAGGAGAATTTCACGGACCTCACCTTTTGATATAGAACACAGTACAGGTCAGGAAGTGGAGAACCTTTCGGAATTCTTTCAGTTTCCTTCAAGTTCAGAAAAGTGGGATAGACACACACACAAAGTTTAAGTAATGTTAAGTGGAGATGAGATCTTTCTGTGACTGGAGCCTGGCACTGATGTATTAGTTATGAGCATGGAAACGTAGCAGAAATGAGGCAGCAATAAACTTCAGATAGATGGCCTTCTCTGTATATGTTTGTCTGGGTGAGTGTGTGTGTGTGTGTGTGTGTGTGTGTGTGTGTGAAAATATACCTAAATTGAATTGTAAGGATCTTAGTTGTGATTAAAAATGTAATATTATGTTAATGTAAAGTGATAATACAGGCGAGGGCACAGTGGCTTAGTGGTTAGCACATTTGCCTCACACAACCAGGGTTAAGGGTTCAATTCCTGTATGTGCAGAGTTTGCATGTTCTCCCTGTGCTTCAGGGGTTTGCTCCAGGTACTTCGCTTTCCTCCCCCAGTCCAAGAACGTGCATTGTAGGCTGATTGGCATCTCCAAAAAGTGTATGTAGTGTATGAAAGGGTCTGTGAATGTGTATGTATTTGGATGAACGGATGCACTCCATCCAAGGTGTCCCCTGCCTTCTGCCTCATTCCCCTTGGGATAGGCTCTAGGTTCCTGGTGACACAGTAAGGATAAGCAGTACAGAAAATGGATGGATGGATGGATGAATAATACAGGCATCAAAGGCAATAAAATAAATGTATGTTCTTCATGTAGCTATTTAAACTCATTCAATTTCAGAAATGTCAATGCTGGAGATTTTTCAGCAGCTCCCTTAGACGTATTATTTGGGGCCATAATATCAATATGTGATGGCAAAGACGCTGCCCTTACAATCAGCATGGCTCATAGAGGTGTCAGACTCTTTCATAGCTGGAAATGAATAGCCCTCCACTTTAATTGAAAACGGACTGATTGCCGAAGGTGAAGGAAAATGGATTTTCTTCATCTCCTTTCCTTCCCTATTAGCGCAAGACAGGACTATTAGGCAGGACAGAATTACGCCGGCTGCTTAGCTTCACGTGCTAAGGTGATTTTAAAACTACAGCTCAAGGACGACTGGAGCTCGCTTTATTCCTTTGTGTAAGCAGAAGGATGTTTTATCCATAGCAAAGATCTGGCTTGTACTGTATATACAGTGTATTGAGGACTTATTACTCACTTTCGTTCCAATATCTAGCTGTCATCAGTATCACAGTCAAAACGAAGAGCGTGGTCATGAATAATTTAAAGAGTTATTACCATGTCGATTATAAACAGAAGTGGACCAAAAGAGAGCCTAGTTGGACAGCGGGAGTATCGTGGAAATATGCAGATGACTTGTTGCGAGCTATGCATGAATCATTTAAGAGCTGAAGCTACAAAACCAAGAAAAATACAAGTATACTGTGAGCTACTCTATCAAATAAAGAACCAAAGTCAAAGAGTGCAGCGCATTTCCCCTCTTCCATCCATCCATCCATCTTCTATACCGCTTATCCTTTTCAGGGTCATGGGGAAACCTGGAGCGTATCCCAGGAAGCATCGGGCACAAGTCGGGGTACACCCTGGACAGGGTGCCAGTATCAAGTGTTTAGCAATGGAGTGGCTCTGAGCAACCAGATTAAAACATTTTTTACGTGGCCAAAACACAAGCCAGACTGGTCAAACTGTTGAAAAATATGGAAGGTTATTTTCCATTATCATTATTACATGGCTAAATTATTTCATAAATGTTTGGGATTTTATAATTGCAGCATTATTATCAGTAATTCTATATGTTCCGGTCTACTGATTTGATAATCTCAGCATGGGTTCAGGTCAAGCAGTAGCTACAGGCACATGACACTTGAACATCATGGCTCGATGAGCAGTTTTGTGGGAATAAAATTCCCGTTTCTTTTCAATCCTCCATTTCCCGACAGAATTAACACTTGAAACTTATTTCCCAAGCCAAGCGACAACTCTCTTTAGATAACAGTCGGTATTTCAGTCTTTATGCGGTCAGTTACTAGACTGTGTGGACTGTTTTGTTTACTTCCAGGTTTTGCGGTTGAGTCTATCGTTCTCCTTTTCCTCTTTAAACTCTGTATATCTCTACATGTGATTGTTAACGATGTCCACAGACAAACGAGAGGCAAAAAAAAAAAGCATCAAAGCCCAACATTTGTGATCGGTCAAGAGGCGAGAACGAATACTCTTTCGGTGTCCTCTTCCCCTCGGAAGGTTAACGAGGTTCAGAGGAAAACATTTATGTTCGAGTTTTCTCATTAACAACGACGGGGCCTCTGATATATCTTGACTCGAAGTGAGCTTGACAACACGGGGTGACATCTAAGGACGAGGATAAATAGCTCGGCCTGCTCGATTTAGACCAAGGCCAAGAAATTACCTGGCTGCCACCATGCATGTACAGTATTTTGTAGAGTATACTGTAGAGTATAGTACATTTGGTATATAGTTTATGGACCATCTATTTAATGAATGTGTTTGTTATGTAATGAATACCGCACAACGGAACGTTCTGTTATATGAAAAATACAGAGTTAGTACGTTGTTAGTACCGTTTATCCAAGCAACATCCAGAAGCGACTAGGCCGTTGTTATGACTTAGCCTAGCTCTAACCGATAGCATACAAGAGACACAGCAACTCACTCAAAAAAAAAACGCTCAAGCATTCGAAATGAGTTTAGATTAGATTCTCTCTGTCTTGTTATAGACTTTGGATAAAAAGTTTCTTTTTTTTATTCAAATGAAAATGAATAAATGTAAATGTAATAAACGTGAAAATGACCATGATCAGCACAATCGCAGGACCCATATGAATTCAAATGAGGAGTTTCAGAACGAGAGCACCTAATCTCTATAAATGTCATATTGAAGTGCTTATGTAAGTCAATAAATAAATAAATAAGCATCTAAGAACTCGCCGTTGTGAAATACAACTATGAGAAATGTAGAAATAAAGCGTTTTATAGCCTCTGCTTTTGATTCGTGAGCATCTCAGCTGAGCATTGTGTTGAATACAGCCATGAAGGTCAGGCACCTCAGTGAAGCATGTTATGTATTACCTGTAAGTGTTTGTGTGTGTGTGTGTGTGTGTGTGTGTGTGTGTGTGTGTGTGTGTGTGTGTGCACATTGTATTTGTGATTGAAACACACGCTCCTCAGGCGTACACCCTGCCGCAGCATCTTTCTGGATCAATAAATAATCCACTCGCCTGACCTTGAGTGAGATGAGGATGGAAAATTATATGATTGGTCCGTGTGGAGAAAGATCTCGTGTCTGGCCGTTCTCCCCTCCGAGGGCTCGGAAGATAAAAGAAGAAGAAAAAGAAGCGGATACGCTGCGCTAGGTGGCATTAGCTTTGATCAGGGTCCAAACAGAGCGCACACTCTCGACTCCTTTCAGGAGACGCATTACCTAAAACAGTGATGATTCCCATAGTGGCATGACTCAGGCCTACGATGACCCTAATAGTTCTAATGGAATACGAAATCTTGCAAATTTACATCCTATTCTACTAAGTGTGCAAGTAGGAAATAAACCTCAATCGGATGGTGTGATAAAGTGGAGTTCATTTTGGAACCCAGAAGCTTATTGTTTTTATAGCAGCATGTACCGAAGTGATTTATTCCAGCAATTTAATTTTGACATGTTTATATTTATTAAAGAAGTGGCTTGGTGGTTAGCACGTTTGCCTCGCACCTCCAGGACCGGGGGTTTTGACTTTCACACATACTGTAGGAATATCATGTTTGTGTCCTCTAGTTTGTAGTGAAGCATGGTGCTCGAATGTGTATGCACAGGTTCAGCTCATCTGCTCTCCACACTGCCCCTGGTGTTAAAGAAATTCCATGTTCTCACTCCGGACAAGCTGACAGCGACGCATACAGCTCGGTCACATACCTGCCACCTGCGCTGGATTGTGACCCGAAGCTATAACTGGTCTCAGTGGAGACGATCAGCTGTGAAATTATTCAAGGATTGTATATCCCTGGAGTGTAGCGGAATACTTGATGCACTGCTGCTGAGCTGGCGAGGGAACAGCAAGCGACATTTGATGCCATTTTTCTGAGTTTATACAGGATATTATGCAGCAAAGTCAAAATATGTTTTAGAGAGAGCTCTGAAAATTCATGCTTTCACACATGGCTGACGAATAAAAATGAAAAAGAAACATAAAGTGTGTTAGTAAGGTGTTGGGCCACCATAACCCACCATAAGCATCTGTACTGGAGTGATGAACACTGCACTTCCAAAAGATTTTCTTGATGATGGTGCTGGAGAGCGCTGTCTAACACACCACTCCAAAATGTCTTGTAGGTCCTCTTTGGTTTGAGAAGTGTCATAGCATATGATTGACATCATCATCATCATCATTATCATCATCATCAAACCATTCATTACACCCTCATACCATGTTGATGAGGGTTGAGGTCATCCAAGAAGAGGCCACGCCCATCAGGATAGAAAGGTTCCAATGCAGGATAAAGGTGATCAGTCAGAAGATCTTGGAAGCCAAACCATGCCAACAAAAATAAACAAACAAACAAATAAATAAATAAATGCGCCCCACTGCATAAGAGCACACGCGTCTTTCGTTTAGTTTTCAGAATGGATCTTTTAGTTTAATTGGTAAATGTGAACTTATATAGCGCTTTTATCCAAAGCGCTTTACACTGTGTCTCATTCACCAATGGTAGCAGAGCTGCCATGCAAGCACCATCGGGAGCAACTTGGGGTTCAGTGTCTTGCCAAAGGACACTTCGGCATGTGGAGTCACCCAGGCATCGAACCGCCAACCCTATGATTAGTGGACAACCCGCTCTACCAAATGATCCACAGCCGCCCAATGAACATCATTGGAAGAAATCAAATGAAAACGCACATAATCAATACTACTTGTATTGTTGCCTGCTTGATATAAAAAGCTTTGCTTATTTAATGGTAAATGGTAAATGTGCACTTATATAGCTCTTTTATCTGTGCACTTATATAGCACTTTACACTGTGTCTCATTCACCCATTCACACACACACTCACACACCCACACACCAATGGTGCCATGCAAGCTGCCATGCAAGGTGCTAGCTTGCCATCAAGGTGCTAGCTTGCCATCAGGAGCAACTTGGGGTTCAGTGTACTGCCCAAGGACACTTCGGCATATGGAGTCACCCAGGCCGGGAATCGAACCGCCAACCCTACGATTAGTGGACAACCCGCTCTACCAACTGCGCCACAGCCGGCCATATTTTTTGTAATTCGTATTATTTGTAAGTCGCTTTGGATAAAAGCATTTGCTAAGTGAATAAATGTAAATGTAATGTAATATATTGGTTAAAAAAACAAGACATGAGAGTGATATTAGATCTGAAAGTGTAGCTTTATAAACAGAGCGTTAGGTCATGGAGACAAAGGCGGAAGCAAGCGCAGATGAAGTTAGAACTAGTGATAAAAACACAAAGGCTATGAAACAAACATAAAACCATGACCAGAACACCGAAACGGGGGGGAAACAACGGAAAAGTACAACCAACGACGTGGACGGCAATGTGTGCGGTACAAAACTTATATAAACTTATATACAAGTGATCATTAAGCCCAAAAGTGAATCAGGTGCAGATAGTCACGTGTCGTGATCAGGTGAGCCGCAGTGGCTAATGGGAATCGTAGTTTTTTTCTGGTATTTCCATAACATGGAGATTACTAAATTAAGCTAAAATCCAAGGTCAAAGGCTAAACCTTGAAATAATACAATCTATATTAACAACATCTTCCCTTATTACTGTGGTTCTCCTGCAGATAATATAAGATCACAAGTGCTACAGTTACCATGCAATGCTAAGATCCATCTCTGAGTTTCCTGATCTGACTGTAATGCTGCAGATGCTCTGTGGTGCTGACAGCTGTCACACTGCGTCTCACAGACCTCATGGCTTGATCTGCAGCAGATATTAACAGCCTCTCCGGAGGGTGAAAGCGACAGGGGGCTTCTCTCAGGGGCAGGAAGGTTGGCAGCTACATTAACGAGTGTCACTCATTAACCGCTCGTGAACGTTATGTAGAAGAAGCCATGTGCATGTCTGGATTCTTCCGTGAGATCTTCGTATACAGGCTGGATCATAAATCTAGCATTATATTATTTACAAAACTATTACTTACAGAATTTGCGCTGTTTAACATCTAGGTCAAAGACCTTCCGGTCTGTAAAAATTAACCTGACATTAACATTTTAACAAATTAACATGAAATATACAGAAGTATTTGTTTGGGTTTATAGTTTGTTTGGGTTTCTTTTTTTTTTTATAACAGAGATAGGAATTGAATAGAAAAACACTTGAATGTCACCGAGTGGAACCACGATTTGAATTTGTCGTGTTTCATCAGATGAAGCCACAACTTTCTTGGCTATTAGCCATTTCAAATTATGTTTCACTTGTGCTTCTGCCAGGAGGTTAAAGCTTGGACATGGACCTTTCAACCAGATTCTCTGACTCAGATTAGATCGAAAGCATGACATGTTTGATTTCCTGTGTGTTTGCCCTACACCGTGCACCACCATGACCTTTTCTGCTCTAATTAAAAAACAGAGAGACACACAGGATCATTCTCATTAAGCCCTCCACAAACCCTTCACTTAAGGCCCATCAGTGACTCACTGGAGTGTGAAACTGTCCTCTCTAATCAGACTTACAGCGGCCTCCTTCCTGAGCTCCTGAGCTCTTCGTAGCATACAGCGATGCTCTCGAGGCATGAGCGGGTTGTTTGATTAGCAGATCAAGATCCACATTTCACACGCGCTGTAAACGTTTACGCAATATTCGCGACGGGTTGCGCTTATGGGTCGTTACGCTGAAAACGTAGAACCGAATATAACGAGCAATATTTGCTCTGAAGAGTGGAGATCTGGGTTTTTATGGTTCCTCTGGGAGTGTGATTGTGAGGGAGAAAAAAACTGTTCTTATTATTTTCTAAAGTAGGTCCAATCTAAAGTGCGCAATGGGATGCGGATGTTTGGAGTAAAGCTGTCAGCTCCAACGTCATCACAGGATTGCAGCTGGGTAATTAATGAACAAGAGACTTCCTTTCCTGATTTTAAGGCCTTCCTTAATTAACCTTCTGGGCCTTTTCATCAGTTATCAGTGGAAGAGCATGAGCTTGTGCAAAGTTTGCCAGTATTCAAAGAAACAAAAGAGATTTTTGATATCTTATCAAATTTATATCTGGAATAATCCTTCTTCCGATGACCACGCTGACCAATTTCCTCAGAACCATTGTCAACGATCCATGGTCAAGCACCTTTTCAGACTAATATTGAAAGTAGCACCACATCATTTATAGCATATAGTGCATATGTATAGTGAAATTCTTTTCTTCGCATATCCCAGCATGTCAGGAAGCTGGGGTCAGAGTGCAGGCATGAGTCAGCCATGATACAGCTCCCCCTGGAGCAGAGCCGGTTGAGGGCCTTGCTCAAGGGTTCAACAGTGGCAGCTTGGCAGTACTGGGGCTTGAACCCCCGACCTTCCGATCAGTAACCCAGATTTATCCATCATCCATTGATGATGATCCATTATCCATCATTTAAAACAGGGATAAATGTACCCTAGATCGTGGTCGCTGTTTCAGTTGTTTACAGGCTTTTAAGCCACTTTAATTCGTCGATCGATTTCCAGACACACTCACGGGATGTTCTTACAGTTCCGTCAGGCTGAGTTGTGCTCGAAATGAAGTCCACTCCATCTCCTAAAGAACATCACAATCTATTTTCAGTCCTGATTTTCACACTGGACTTCATTATTGGCTGGGGGAACGAAGGCGCTGCGATGTAATTGGTAAACAGAGCTCAGGCTTACAGAGAAAAAGGAACTAATCATGCTGTTTACATATCAGAGGTTTCTGTCGGATTGTTCACATTGTCCTCTCCAAACACGGTCGGAGTTTGGAGAAAAAGAACCGATCTGTTTTTTTTTGGGAGGGGGGGGGTTCTAACATTTCACAGCGTATTGACTCGAAGGTCCTGCACGGTACATCACATGCAAATAGAAATACAGTACAACATGTACATGTACATGGGGAAAAACGGAGCTTGTCGTGTGGCCCAGAAACCGCAAAGCGTAAACTCCTCTATCGTGTAGACAGTGACAAAGCGCTGACACTGGAGACTCCTTCCCTACATCTTTAGAGAAAATGTCACCGTGTCAACACTTCTACGTGTTTTTTTTTTTTAGTCCATTTACGTGGAGCGTAAACTGTACAAGTCTCTATGAGTGATTGAGCTGTTGCTATAGAAACAAGCACATTAATATAAACCTGTGATTTCCCGTACACTCTCAGAGCTGCTGATCATTCACTAAAGGTGAAATCAATACCTTCTGACCGAACAGATTTTGAGAACTTTGTCTGGTTCAGTGGACAGATCAGATATTTTCAGATATGCTAATTCCTACGTTCGGAGTTCTAGACCAGTGCAGTCTGTACGAGTGAACGTGTTTGGGGACAGTGGGAGGTCCACATCACCCCGTGGGTCAGAGTGTTAATTACACTTTCAATCCATTAAACAACACTGATTTTATCAAGTGGCCAAGGCAGAATAAACAGCAGTTCATTAAATAGCATCTGGCCTGCTTTCTGTATCCCGCTGTTACATGAAGACATGTTTATAAATCAAAATGGCCACCTTTCTCACAATCTGCCAGCGTTAGATCGGGTCATTAGTTATGGTCTAGCATCTCCTCTGGAGAATCTCAGAATGCATCCCAAGTGCTAGTGTTGTGTAGTAATCATAATAATAATACTAATACTAATAATAATAATAATATGGGGCATGGTGGCTTAGCATGTTTGCCTCATACCACCAGGGTTGGGGGTTCAATTCCCACCACTGCCCCGTGTGTGCAGAGTTTGCATGTTCTCCCCTTACTTCAGGGGTTTCCTCCAGGTACTCCGGTTTCCTCCCCCAGTCCAAAGACATGCATGGTAGGCTGATTGCTATTTCTAAAAGTGTCTGTAGTGTATGAATGGGTGTGTGAGTGTGTATGTGTGTGTGTGTGATTGTGCCCTGTGATGGAATGGCACCCCATCCAGGGTGTCTCCCGCCATGTGCCCCATCCCCCTGGGATTGGCTTCAGATTTCCCCACAACCCAGTAAGGATAAGCGGTACAGAAAATGGATCTATGGATGGATTAATAATAATAATAATAATAAAATAATAATAATAATAATAATAATAATATAATAATAATAATCATCATCATCATCATCATCATAATAATAATAATAATAATAATAATAATAATAATCTGTGTGGTGCAATACCTATGTAAATAGCCTTTAAACCTACCAAACAGTTTGTTTTGTGTACTAGACTTCAGGATTTTCTAGATTAAATAAATAAATACTTTTATTTATAACGCGAGGTCCGAGTTTTCGCGATTTGAGATGCAGCTCATGATCACGACAACGGCGGAGGGTTTAACACAGCAACAGAGCTCGTCAGCCTCTTTAACATCACTGGACATGAAAATCGCTAAACATTTGACGGTTCGACTTGGAGACTTGTTTCGGATCGACTGGGTGTCGCTTTTAATCCTTCGGATGTGTATGAGATACACAAGCGAGCGTACGAACAGCGAGGCTTGCGTCGCTGCCACGTCCGGACGTGAACGTAGTATAAACCGGCTTTTAGAGTCGTCACAGGAGCATTATGTACGTTTACGATATTTAGTAAAGCACGAGATGAGACTATTTTTAAAGGAGTAACAGGACTTCACTTTTAAAATGTATGCACTGCAGTGTGGTAGTGGTAGATAACCGATGATGGCAGTAATAGGGCAGGCTGTTATAGGAAAATAATCGAAGACGTCGTAACGTGACGCAGCCCGACACAAAGCCGAGTTACGGTTGATTATTCTCCATTATCCGCGTGCCTCGGCCCTGAAAGTGTGTCGTTCCTCGTATACCACAGCAAACCGGCAACGATTACAGTCTCTGTGTAAACACAAGTCTCTATAGAAACGATATCGTATAACAATGAGCGTATTCATGTATAAACCGGTTTCTGCTGTAATGGAAAACGGATCAACTCCTTCTGACCAATCAGAATGCAGAAATCGACAGCGCTGTCGTACACGTCCTCGACACTCGGCGCTTTGCTGTTTTGTCGCCGACTTTTTTCCTTCGTCCTTCTTTCTTTTCCAGCTCACACCCCGTTTGTATTCGCACTTGAACTAGACCGACCTTTCCACAGCTGAGGTCACCTGGCGTTGAGAAAATTACAGCGCACGCTACAAATGCAATTAAACGGAAGCACGGCAAAAAAAAATATTTAAAAATGTCAGGATGTGACATGGGAAGAAAAGGGTCATACAGACCTCATACAGAGTTTTTTTTTGTTTTTTTAACATTTCATTTTTTTTTTAATTATGCTTAATGATAAGGCTTTGCAGGAGGAAATACAAAAGAGAGAGAGAGAGAGAGAGAAAAGTACAAACCCTTGCTCAACTCAATAATCGCAGCATCTGGATGCAGCAATCCATCTGTCGGATGGAACACACACACACACACACACACACACACACAATGCTTGGGGTGAACGAACTGAAATGTAGGACTCGTTGAGAGATAGTCAGAGTCAAATGGAGCTCTCGGAGGTGAGGACGAGCGCTCTATCTCTTCCCCACAGCCTCCACTCAGATGAGTCTCATTAGTGCACGACCGAGATATTATTCACTCTCCAGATTAGAAAACACGCTGTTCACACAATAATGGAGCAAAAATATGCCTGTTTGCTGCCCTCAGCCATTAAAACAAAAAGCCAGTGTTAAACAGACGAGAACCTGCCACTGGCTCGTCTTCATAATTGAGCATAAATTGCAGTGTGTGCGGGTGTGGGTGGGGGTGGGGGTGGGGATTGTGTGTGTGTGTGGGGGGGGGGGTTCTCTTCTCACTTCGGTGTGATTTTGTAGAGTGAGAAGCTTCCCCTGGAGTTTAATTTGTTCAAACGGCAATTAAGGAACACAATAGATCTCATCAAGGACACGCAGTATCACGCTGAAACATGAAGTGCCATGTTACATATTCGCGCACTCTTCCCCAGTGGGCACGCACCTATTTTAGGATCCAAAAAGCACAGCAGTCGGGTCGCCGGGGTAAAAATGAACAGCGGCAGAATTAAAGCTGAGGCGGTTTAACACCACAGAGGCTCTGTCAGAGTTCCGCAGCAGCTCGGTCGCACTCCTTTCTAATGAACCGATTTCACACTCACGCCAATCATTTACTCCTCATAACGCCGTTTAATTCAGGATTCGCATTACATGCTGGACGTTTTATCCGTTTGTAATCCATGCGGCGGTGGTGGCTTGACGGTTACGACTCTGGGTTACCGATCAGAAGGTCAGGTTGGGCCCTTGAGAAAGGCCCTTAACCCTCTCTCCTGCAGGGGGCGCTCTATCATGGCTGACCCTGCGCTCTGACCCCAACCTCCTGACATGCTGGGGTATGCGAAGAACATAGTGCTATAATGTATACGTGATCAATAAAGACTCGTGCTGGGAAACTTCCAGCTCCGACACGTACGGAGCTCTGACGCTGGAGACTCCTTCCAGAAATGCGAACTAAACATTCTTTTATTTTTTGCCTTTGTTTATTTATTCATTTTCATATGATTCATTTACATGTGATTCATTTACATATGATTCATTTTTATGTGATTCATATTCATGCATTTGATTCATTTACATGTAATTCATTTTTATGTGATTCATTTACATATGATTCATTTTCATGTGATTCATATTCATGCATGTGATTCATTTCCATGTAATTAATTTTCATGTAATTCATATTCATGTGATTCATTTTCAAGTGGTTCATTTTCATATGATTCATGTACATATGATTTATTTTCATGTCATTCATATTCATGCATGTGATTCATTTACATGTAATTCATTTTCATGTGATTCATATTCATGTGATTCATTTTCATGTGATTCATATTCACGCATTTGATGCATTTACATGTAATTCATTTTTATGTGGTTCATTTTCATGTGATTCATTTACCTTTTCTCCCCTCTAAACATTCTTATTCGATCGCACATATTTTGCCGTCTACGTAGCGCCCCGGCCGTCCGAGTCGCCGCAAACGAGCTGTTACTATAGAAACGATAACGTCTCTCGAACGCAGCGATAAAAACCCGTGGTATGAATAAAACCGTGTATTTTTCTTCGGATAAGTTCCATTCCGATGTAAAATGCAGGTATAATCAACGTACCGTCTAGACCATATCGGCATGTCGAATGCACCGAATCTACAGTGGTAAGAATTTACTACCTTGAATTAGTTCTGATAATAACATCATCGTCGAGTTACATAATCTCTTATTACTAAATCACTGAAATACCCAGAGGAAGAGGCCTTTGTAAGGCTTAGAACAAAAGGAATTAGTGGAACAAAAGGAATTAGTGTGTGTGTGTGTGTGTGTGTGTGTGTGTGTGAACGAGAATATTAATAATGATTAGGCCATTGTAAATGACACCGCCCGCTCATGTAGTTCCACTCAGAACTTATTAAACAGAGAGGATCTGCCATCATTAGCTGCGTTTTTATCGAACCCTTAATCACGTGTCGCCGTTTCACGATCAGTATAAAGGTCAGAGACTTCTGACAGGATGAGTGTGTGTGTGTGTGTGTGTGTGTGTGTGTGTGAGTGTTGGAGAGAGAGAGCGCTGGTGTAGCACTAAACGTGGTAAGAGAGAAACGGTGTACGGATCAGAAGTGGAGGTGAGAAGTGATGTTAGCATGATGGTTAGTGTTGGTTCAGAAACAGAGAGGTTCTAGTGGTTCTCAGACCCGGTTCTCAGCCTCCAGTTAGCGTTTTAAGTGCTCTGATGGATCTGCTGGCACTCGTCAGGTTCTCGTGAAGCACCTTTTGAGCTGAATTTTGTGTTAATGCTGGGGAAAACACTGCAGAGCACGGGGCAGCTCTTGTTTTCAGGGCTTTTTTTAATAAAATAGTCTAGTGACCTTCATCACCGTGATGTTTCTGTGTAACAGCTCATCATGGCATGAGGAACATTCGCTTTTTTAGCGAGAATTCACAAAGCATAAACGCCTTTTATTCATATCTAATATAAAGAGTTATGTAGATAATGCGTCTTTAAAATGCACAAAGTGACGAGCATCCAAATTAGCTTTCTAATCAAGTTTCTCTTTTTTTTTCTGTCTCTGATCATGGAGACTGAACTGATAACAGTAAATGCTATAATTAGTGTGTGTGTGTGTGTGTGTGTGTGTGTTTCCAGTGGTGAAGATAAATGTGTGTAATTTGAATTGGGTAGTGATAAGGTAGATGTGTCCCTGGAGGCAATTAGAGAGGAGTTTCCATCTGCCAATAAACTCCTGCCTCAGTAGCCTCTGTGTTTCGGTCAGTCCCAGTGAAGGAGGTGTGGCCTCTGAGTCAGTCAGTCCCAGTGAAGGAGGTGTGGCCTCTGAGTCAGTCAGTCCCAGTGAAGGAGGTGTGGCCTCTGAGTCAGTTAGTCCCAGTGAAGGAGGTGTGGCCTCTGAGTCAGTTAGTCCCTGTGAAGGAGGTGTGGCCTCTGAGTCAGTTAGTCCCAGTGAAGGAGGTGTGGCCTCTGAGTCAGTTAGTCCCAGTGAAGGAGGTGTGGCCTCTAAGTCAGTCAGTCTAAGTGGAGGAGGTGTGGCCTCTGAGTCAGTCAATCCCAGTGAAGGAGGTGTGGACTCTAAGTCAGTCAGTATATTAAATATTATAATATAAAGAATATATTTTATATATATATATATAATGTAAAGGATTGAAAGATTTTGGATTAAAATGAAAACTGCTGCATAAATATAGATAATAATAATTATAATGTATTATTGTCATTATTATTATTATCATTATTCGATTTCATTTGTATAACACTTGTAACGATGGACATTGTCTCAAAGCAGCTTTACAGAATCATATAAACCCAGGATGGAGATTTTAAGTGTGTGAATTTATCCCAAAGAAACAGGAGATGTGTAGATGATGGAGGAGTTGAGGGTGAGGAAAGTATGGATGTTGTCTCAGGAGTTGTAGAACGTACAGGAAAGGTGAATGAAACTGAACCTCTTGTGGCAGCTGATAATGTTAAAGAATATATTGTAGCTGAGGAAAATAAGAGTACTGACTTCAAGGAGGATGAGGGGTTGTTTAAAGCTCCTCGTAGTAAGAGGAAACGCTCGAAGAAATCCCAAAGCAAAACAAGCGATGACTGTGGATGGCGATGGATCACACGAAAAGGTTTCATTTTGTTTTTCTTAACCTTTATGCTCCTGCATAATAATGGTACTGAAAGAATCATCTTCTTTAATACCGCCACACTGTTTTGTTTTGTTTTACAAATTCAGATGAATATCTCTTTGTAGGGGGGATTTTAAACTGGAATGGTTTGGAACCTCACGCTGCTTCAGGTCGTGTTATACGTGAATTGATTGAAACCCAATGTTTATGTGATGTGTGGAGAGAATGGAATAGTAACGATAGGCGGTACACATGGGCACGCTTTAGAGATAAGGTTATTCCTACGTCCAAGCTTCGTTCGCTTCACTTTTTCCACATCCTTTCGATATTGTTCAAAAATGTCTGGATGCTCTTAAGTGTAAAAAGTCGTTTCTGACAGACCTGTTGGGTTTAAAGACACAAGGAGCTCTGGTTCGATCACGATACCGGATGCTCACACAAATGGACGCCCCATCAGAGTCGTGCCGAGTCGATTTATTCGCTCTGTCCGATCAGAAAATGGGCAGGAATCGAAAGAGCCTACAGGTATTAGGAAAAATGGCTGTACAATTCTACTCTGCACTAAATCGTAGTGAATATAAAGAAAAATGAAGGGCTGTCTGCCAAGTTTGATGATGGTTTGCCAAATATTATGCAGCACTCTTCAGTAAATCTTGATAAGCCTCTCATGGAGCAGGAGATTTGAAATGCTTTCAAAGACAAGAAGACTGGTAAAGCACCAGGTATTGATGGTCTTTCCGTGGAGTTTTATACGGCCTTTGGAGGGAGCGATAGGCAAGCACCTCTTGGCTGTTTTGAACGAAAATTTGATCCGTGGGTTCTAAGTCGTAGGACGGCGGTGCTCACCTTGCCGCCTAAGAAAGCTGACCACAGGAAATAAAAACCTGACCAGACCTATTGTGTACCCAGAAGGTTGATTAGGGATAACATTACTCTTATCAGGGATATTTTAGATGTCTCTGGTTATCTCGGTCTTGATATAGACTCTATTTCTTTCAGTTGATCAGGAAAAAGCTTTTGTCCGAATAGAGCATCAATATCTTTGGAAGACAGTTGAGGCATTCGGGTTTGGGTCTGCTTTTAGGGGAATTATCGAAGTGTTGTATACGGACAACACTTTGATCGTTGTATACGGACAAAACTGGCGGCTGTGGCGCAGTTGGTAGAGCGGGTTGTCCACTAATCGTAGGGTTGGTGGTTCGATTCCTGGCCCGGGTGACTCCACATGCCGAAGTGTCCTTGGGCAAGACACTGAAGCCCAAGTTGCTCCTAATGGCAAGTTAGTGCCTTGCATGGCAGCACTGCTACCGTTGGTGTGTGAATGTGTGTGTGAATGGGTGAATGAGACACAGTGTAAAGCGCTTATATAAGTGCACATTTACCATTTACATTGAGAGCATACTCAAGGTTGAGTTATATACCTGGGTTGAGGTATAAGACTGGGATGTTGTATTCCCTGGCAATCGAACCAATGTTAAACAAGCTGCGCTCTTGCATTTGAAGGTTTTACGTGAAGGAATCACAGTGTGTAATATCGAATATCAGCTCATGCGTGTGATGTTATGATTTCAACTAAGGGAGAAAAACCAGCATTGGTGAGAAAATCAAGGGAGCTACTATGGAGATGTCCTGAAGGGGGCTGTTGCTGTTAATGCCTTTGTCCCAATCATTAACACGTCGTTAACATGCCGACGAAGGAACAATCTTCCATTGTTTTCTGGCACGTAGCAGGCTTAAACCACTTTCTGTCTTATTAGGGAATTTGTTTTATTTTTTCTTTTTAGGTTTTGAGGAAAGTTTCACACCTAAGGCTTTTATCTACGGGGCAGGATACATTAAGGTTATGAATTTGATTCATTTTATGGTAGGTCAAGCAAAAATGGCAATATATCATTCAAGAGAAAACAGGATAAGAAATATACAAGGCCAAGGTCTGGGATCTCAGTTGAACTGAAGTATTATAAAGAGAAGCAGGACTTGGAAACCTTTGTATTACGGTGGTGTTTGAGAGATTTTTAGTCATGTGCCGTGTTTTTTTGTTTTTGTGATAATCACTTGATGATGTTCTTTTGTTACTGAGACTGATTTAATGAAAGTATGGGTTAAAATTAATCTCTTTCTCTCTCTCGCTCTCTCTCTCTCAGTTGAACTTAGTACAGTGAAGGGGAAAAATAAAAGGAAATGAAAAAGGTGCTGATATGAAAGCCTCGTCCTGCCATATTCCAGCTCGTTCATTAAGCACAGCGTAGCTTTTGGCCTCGGTTTGACATCAGAAGTAATTACAATAATGAAACGGAGTATATTAAATGCCCCCTGTGTTATTTTACTTGGATTTATTCGAATTTTTCTTTCTCACCAGAGACATTATTCCCTTCACCCTAACGCGAGCCGGCTCCGTCTGAAAAGAAAAGGTACATCTAAATGTGTTAAACCAACACTGTTGTAGTCTTTATTATCATTCAGCTGAACGCATCAGTGTAATGTATTATTATCAGAGTGAGGAATAAAACACGCAGCGTCGTGCTGTTCGGGGAAAAGAATCGGCGACAGGGCGGTGTGATGAAGCGGCGTTACTGTTACCAGGCTGAAGTGTTTTATTCCTCTTATACCACCGCCATTTAATTACATTTTAATGTATCGAAGAGAGACATACAATACTTTTTTTTTTTTTATCATGTTACGGTTACACTTACAGTACACAGTTACGCAGTTGTTCCTTTGCCAGTATCGCTTTCTTTTCTCTCTCTCTCTCGATGTAAATAAAACAATAAGAGTATGCATGTTTTATTTATTTATTTATTTATTTATTTATTTATTTATTTATTTATTTATTTATATGGGGCGTTCAACGTACAAGTCCCTGTGAATGAGCTGTTACTATAGAAACGCTAACATGTTAGAACGAGCGCGTTCATATTCATAAACCCGTGATTTGAAGCTACGCTACCGTCTGAGCTATTACAATTCACTTCCTGACCAATCAGAGTTCAGAACTCAACAGCACTTTGGTGTAAGTGATATTAAATTTCATACACAAATCTTGCCGGCGTAAATGATCTTCCCGGGAAATGGCAGAACGCATTAACGCAAGCGCAGTTGTAGTTCTCTACATGTTTATGTATGCATGAACTTCAGATAACCTGCATTTCAAACTGTTGGAATGGGAATCCTTATTCACCCCCACAGGCGGTCGTGTCCATCGTGTACCGCAGTGTGAACACTTCAAATACGAACCTAACATGTTTTCTGAGTTTATGATGATTGCGTGTTGATGGTAATTAGATTCTACGAGTGCACGCGCTCCGGATCCCGCTCCGTCGCGTCCTACATATTCCCGCAGGCGTCCTGCAACCGTGGTTCGTTTTATCGAAGAAATGATTTCAGAAATGAGATCTCTATTATCACTGCGCTGGAGACGATACGGGAGCTTAGCGGGAGACGGACATGTCCGATTAACTAGGTGAGCGCTACGGTGTGCTGCTGACGTGACAGTTCAATCAAACCTGCAATAACAGTTCTTAAATATCTCATTTATCTGCATCTGGAGCCCAAAGGCTGAATCTCAGCACCTGTTTTATTCGGAAGCGCTAAAGATCTCGGCATGGCTTAGATTTGTAATAAAGATTACACTTTTGTGGGGCAACTTCTCTGGCATATTTTAGTCTCAGGAAGCCATCAGGAAATCAATTTCCGGCTAATGTGCCAGATACTGAGCCTGTTTACGCGGATAATTTTTGACTTGTTGCTACGGCGATAAGGGAGACACGTGAAATTGGTGCTTTTTTTTTTCAGCTCAAGCAGTGGTCAGAGTAAACATCGATATAATTCACCTTCAAACTTTGACCTGTGAATTCACAAGTCCTGGTCTTAATGCGCCAGTAGAAACCCGAGAAGTCACCGAGCCGAGTTTACTTACAAAGACAGATTAACTAACCAGCTAGCACGGTGAAACGGCAATCAGAGATTTCAGTCAGTATAGCCAAATTTTATCCCCGCAGGTATGTGATAACATTAGGACACTGTTGGGCTTCTGTGCGTGGAGTATCGTGACTCTGTGTTTAGCTGTTGGTAAGCTGGTGAGCCCCCTGCTGGGCAAAAAAATCACACCTCTCCATAATAACACCGGTACAAACATAAAACATACAGCACAACCAAGGTCCTGTTTACACCGGTGCGTTTTCATTTTAAAACGCACAACTGTTGCTACGGTTACGCCGGTCGTCTACACTACTCCGGCATTTTTGACTCAAAAAAACGGAAACGTTTCGAAAGTTTTTAGTTTGAAAGCTCCAGGATCGCGTTTCAGTCTAAACGGACCAAAACGTTTTGAAAACGAAGGCGTGGCTTCGCCTTCACACCATTTGCCTGGACGGAGATCGTTTTCATTTTAAAACGCCATTGTAGAACGAAAACGGACCAGTGAAAATAAAGTTATTACGTTTAAACCTAGTAGGCTACGTAAAAATAAATAAATAAAAATTGTAATTGTTTGCACATTGTAATTGTTTGCACATGGACATCAATCAATCCAATCGAACGCATTTTCTCGCCACCAGTGATCAGCTCTTTGTGCTTCGCCCGTGAGTAGATAATGAGGACACGTGAGCTGTGCTGCTTTCTGTAAAGGAGTGTTCTGACGCTAAAGGTGATGTTGTTTTGCTAACAGCGTTCTGGAGACGTGGAGGAAAACAAACCTCTCGCACACAAGCTGAGTCAGTCAACGAAAAAAAGAAAGAAAGAAATCGTGTGTGAGACGCAGATGAAGTCAGGTGGAGGATTAAGAGGCGAAGTGTGTGTCTGGGTGGCGAGCGAAGCTAAACTCCTTAAAAGGTCATTCAATTTTTATACTATGTATACTCCGGCATTTTTGCGTCTCTCTGTGTGTGTGTGTGTGTGTGTGTGTGTGTGCACACATTTTAAATTGCTACTTTATCAGAACAAACAGACGAAGCCCACGAGGACGTCGTTCCTCTCTCGCACAGTGCGCTTATTTATTTATTTGTATGTTGTTTTATTTATCAGTCTCTACATTTTAATTTAGATATTCTGAATATTGACTGCTTTCATCCATATGCATATATATTCATTTATCCGCTCCTGCGTCCCATTACCCGGAGGAACGAAGTATCCGAGAGGGTGGGCAGCGTGTCAGCGGGAATGTTTAGCGCCGGATTACCTGACGCCCAGGTCGCCTCCTCCTGCTGAAATTCCTGAATTCAATTCAGACACGCTCCAAGGACTTGAGGTATTTAGTCCGGAATGGGGACTTGGGGGGCTAATTGGGGTAAAAACTGACCAGATCCAGTGTATAGATCCATGGCGTGTCGAGCAGATTCCAGAGATTCCCGTCAAATTCTTATTTCTTTGAGAAATCATTTATTTTGCCCCTAGATGATTGATCGTAGCTCGTCAGAGACACGAACCATATCTCTAATAAGTCTGTGAGGAGAAGTAACGTATGTGGGATTTTTCTTTGTAACGCACCCCCCCACACACACGTACATTATACTGCAGAGTCAATGATGTGTATGCAGAAGAAATGGTTTCGGGTCGATTCTGCATAGGTCAACATAAATCTACATTAACCGCCGTTCTTCATACGCTCCCTTTGACCACATTTCCAAATGAAGATACGTTGGCAATTTTCCAATCCATTTGACAAGACTGATGAGGGCGGGGGGGTGGGGGGTTAGGGGGAATCTGACATCCAAGATGATAACGCCGCACTTTCAGGAGCGATCGATCCGTATGATCCAGTCCGATTCTGTAACAATGGCGGATTGGGTTCTTGCCGGTTCCTATGTTGTTCCTGCATCTCTGCTAGGATCGTCTGTCAATCAATTTCACCTGATCGGATCAGCTGTAACTATCTTTAATGAATAAAAAACTTCCAGCGATTTACTGTACGGCTTCTTAAAGAATGACACGCCATACGTTCTTTTCATCTATTCGATCGTCGTTGGGTTTCGATGGTGTGGAACATCCACGAGACGAGGTAGATCCACCACAGAAAAGTGTGGTGTAGGAGGAGCTCTCCGAGGTCTTCAGGAGACTAATCCCCGGCTGAACTACAACCAAAGCTGCTGTGGAGCAATAAATCTCGAACATAGCAGTGTTTATTTCTACTGCGGCTGAAGCGGGTCTCTAACGTAGAGCACTTTAAAACTTCTGATTCAGTGACTAGAGTGGAATCGGAGAGCTGTTAAAAATGAGTTATTGTGTATGCTGTAAAGTAGTTGACCGTATTTCCAGGCCTGTGTGTGTGTGTGTTTTATTTGAAATGATTTTTGCCATTGACCTTTGTGTCTGGGCATTGTAAAGGAAGATTAACTAATGACCTCTTGTTAAACATTCCCAATTTTTTTCTTCCTCCCCAGTGTGGGATAATTAATGAAGTAATTACGCGGCCAGGCGAAGAGGATGAGGATGCTGTATCATCAGAAAAATCTCTCTCCGAGTATTTCTCCTGTGGCCCGTTCTGTCCTCTGCCTTCTGTCCACTCGATATAATAAAGCCACCTACTGTATGCGCGGTGTACTTCGATATGATAATCGTGTCTCTTTATCCTAAGCAAATATTCCCTATTTTGAACAGTTTCCCAACAAACATAAGAATGTATCTCTGGTGTATTATGTAATCATTTAAAATCCATCCATCCATCCATCCATCCATCCATCTTCGACCATTTACTCCATTTCAGGGTCACGGGGGAACCTGGAGCCTATCCCAGGAAGCATGGGGCACAAGGCGGGGTACACCCTGGACAGGGTGCCAGTCCATCACAGGGTACAATCATACACACGTTCATACACTACGGAGACTACCAGTCGCATCAGTCTACCGTGCATGTCTTTGGACTGGATGAGGAATAATCAAATAAATCTTTTATATCATGTTTACAATTAAACCAGTTGAACTCTAATGTACATCTAATACTCTGTAAATAAACACACGCTTACTGATCTCCAGAGTACCGTACTCTAGCGAATTCTACTCTCATGAAGAATTCATAAGGACGGTAATGAGCGCAGTGATTTAAAGAAATGAAAGTGTAGGAACCACTTAACCCGCTTTATAAATCTAACCAATCTAATCATTAATCTCTCTCATAACGGTGATGATTATGGCTTGCCAAGCGAGTGGTTGGTTAAATTGGGAGATGGAACACTTTTATTAAACGGCGCTCCTCGGTGTTTCGTGATCTCAGCACTTGGAGGAAACTTTGGCATGAACATCTGCCTTATAACTTTTACATAATGAAGGTTATAACCGGAGGTGGACAGTAATGAAGTAGATGTAATGCATTATTGTACGTATTTCAAGTTTCTGTACTTTATTGAAGTATTTTCGCAGACGTTATGGTTTTAATCCGCTACGTTTCAAAGCTGTGTAAATATACGATTTTCACTCGGTTACAGGGCTGAGGTGGTTTGGCGATTGAGGCTCTGGGTTACTGATCAGAAGGTCCAGCACTGCCAAACTGCCACTGTTGGGCACTTGAGCAAGGCCCTTAACCATCTCAGCTCCAGGGGGCGCTGTATCGTGGCCGACCCCGAGCTCGGACCCCAACCTCCTGACACGCTGGGGTATGAGAAGAAAAGAATTTCACTGTGCTGTGATGTACACGTGACCAATAAACACTCATTATCATTATCATTACTTTCTGCAGCGTGAATCGTTACTAATCACCGGAGAAAACCGGACTGGATTGAAATATCTGAATACGACACGCTTTCAAATCGAAGTACGCCAACGATTGTGCAGCGAAACGGCGAATTGGCCGAGAAAGCGCGCTGTCTATTTCCAACGGCGTCCAATCACACCCTGCTCGAACGTGCCATTTAAAATTAAAACACGAAGCCGTGAATTTGAAGTGAAATTCAGGAGTTCATGATTTACTTTGGCCATCGATGCTTATACAGGACAACCCTTTTCACTAACGCTTACTTTTCCAGTCTCGTGTTGCCTCGTCCCAACTTTTTTGAGACTGTTGTTCCTCTGTTTATTTCCAGGGCATATTGAGCGTTAAGATCATCCATCCATCCATCCATCCATCTTCTATACCGCATATCCTTCCTTCAATGTCGCGGGGGAACCTGGAGATAATCCCAGGGAGCATGGGGCACAAGGTGGGGTTCACCCTGGACAGGGTGCCAGTCCATCGCAGGGCACAATCACACACACTCACACACCCATTTCGTTAAGATCAGTTCCTATTAATTCAATTCGATTTGATTTGTATAGCGCGTTTAACAACGGACGTTGTCACAAAGCGGCTTTACGGAAACGTATAAACACAGGATGGAGATTTTACGCGTGTGAATTTATCCCTATTGAGCGAGCCGGTGGTGACGGTGGTGAGGAAAAACTCCCTGAGATGATCTGAGGAAGAAACCTCGAGAGGAACCCGGACTCAGAAGGGAACCCTTCGTCATCTGGGTAACGACGGATCGTGTGAAAGTAAAAGGAAGTGCATTATGGGTTTTATATGAAGTTCTCCCTCTTTGCTTTTTACACACTCTTTAAACTATGCATTTATAAGTCATGGGCAGGTTTGCGTCTAAGCCTGTCATTTCGGTTCGTTTTACGTGAACTGTTTAATTAAGGCGTCTGCGTTGGGGATGTCACATTCTGCGGAGTTTCTGGAAGAAGAAAAAAACGTGTCGTAGTTGACAACATTGCTGGCGTAAGAGGAAACAAACACTTCAGGACATGCTGATATCGAGAAATAATCCATTTCGGTCTCGGAAATCGAAGGCGGAAGATATACGTAGTCTCTATAGTTTTCCGGTTACATGTTTTTCCAGCTAGCTTATGGGTTTTTATAAGTGACTACGGATTTACTCGGTGTCAGCGCGTGGTTTTGAATGATTGCCGTTAATAATTCATTGATCCGAATCAAACCGCTCTGTGAATTCATCTTCATCCTGCTTTCTCTGGGTTACACTCGTGTTGTTCTGAAAAGAAAACGGACCTGGACTCTGCACCGACTCCTGACCAGGGATTTCAGGAGTGTGTTTTCTCTCAGACCGGACTGTCTGGAGAGTCGCTTTCACTTTGATCTGTGTTGTTTCCCGTCTGCTTTCACTGGAGCTTCAGTGCTTTTTCCTTCACTATAACACAGAACACCCGTCTACACACAGTCACAGTGCTCCACATCAAAACCTCAAGTGCCTACAGAACAGTGTGTAACCTTCCTTCGTCTGTGTGCGTGCGTGTGTGTGTGTGTGTGTGTGTGTGTGTGATGAATTCCCTCATAAAACTCATGAACATTAAATCACAGCGGCTCTTTCCCTGCGTGCGGGTTCGGCCTGCTGATCAAAGCCGCCATCAATCGTGCGACCCGAGGCTATTGACTTATCGTCATATAGTGTGTGCATTATTTAGAGGCATTACGCAGTGATAAGTATTAATAAGCAGCACAGGAGCCAAAGGGCATAATAATCAGAAAACCACACACACACACACACACACACACACACACACACGTATATATGCACTATGTAGCTTCTCTGCATGCGTTATGATGGACAGGGGGAAGTGTGTGCAGTCAAACACGCCTCGTGTGTTCAGGAGGACTGTGTGAGCGCTGGGGATTTATTTGATAATAAACAGTGCACACCGAGGAGCTCGGAGGGGGAAACAACCCGAAGTTCATCTGACGCTCAATAACGAAGCGGCGTCCCGCAGGAGCCGGAACGATCCGCGTGAAGCGATCGTGCGCCAAGGAAGACAGAGAGCATTGTGGGAATTGTGGGAATTGAGCTGGAGTCCAGCCTGGACCTGCACTTCATCCCTGCTGGTGTTTTATTCATCACTCACTTCCAAGTGCGCTTTTTTCTGTGAGCCGCGTCCATCTTCAGCGCTCCTGACAGATGATGTTTCCAGTGTGTGAAAAAGAAAATGGTATAACGTATATCGTGTGAAAGGTGAACTCGAGCAAACCTTTCGCGTCACGTGCGCCGTGTGTGATCGATGAAGCTGCAGTATGTGTACCAAAAACAAACAAACAAATAAATAAATAAATCGTGAAAATAATTTAATCATGTGGGCGGGAGGATCTTACGGAATATAAAAAAATATATGCACTATACGTAAATGATTTTTTTTTTAAATAGAACACGTGTGACAACGTGAAGTGTCTGTAAATTTCACGTGAAGTGCGTGCGATGTTTCGGTAAGCGTCGTCACCCCATTATAAATCACCGCATGCCATTTCTTTGATCTCCTCACCCCTTAAACCGCTTTTCAAAGCGTCTCGGTTCCACGTTCGCGCTCCACATCCGCACTGTTCACGTAAAAAACGAACGCTTTTCCTTTGTCGATCGTCCTTAAGAGTCGACTCGGAGCCGAGTTCAAGGAGCGTGCTGTG
This sequence comes from Ameiurus melas, assembly GCA_012411365.1. Taxonomy (NCBI): domain Eukaryota; kingdom Metazoa; phylum Chordata; class Actinopteri; order Siluriformes; family Ictaluridae; genus Ameiurus; species Ameiurus melas. Next base: position 30,144,262 of record CM022763.1, read on the forward strand.
AAAACCACGTCTGAGAACGTACGAACGTGTTCACACCGATGTTGTTTACGTGAGGGTGGAAAAACAAAACAACAAATCGAGCGGCTGTTTAGATCCCCGACGTGCTGAAGGGCTCGAAATCAACATCGCCTTGAGTGTGAATATCAAACTCCGACAAGCTGCCAGCGTTTACTCTACTGCATTCTTTTAACTTTAAATGGCATACTGGCATTTAAAAAAAAAAAAAAAGAAAGAAAAATAACGAAGGAGGCATGAAGGCAGTGAGTCGTTATCATAAAGACACTCGGGATGAACATCCGACCCGGTTCAGGCGTTGTTCACTGTTGATCATCATTCTCATGTTCTCCTTTTGATTTATTTCGAAACATCTGAAACACTGTACAGATGGTCGCTTTAGGCGTAGGAATTCAGATCCAAATACTTGGATCTGAACCTGAGCATGGAATGAAGAAACATGCATAGTTCTCGGTACTCGTGGGACGCCAGGTACTGTATCTGTACTGTTTTTTATTCTTTTTTTTTTTTTTTTTCCAGAAAGTACAACTTTAGATTCATGTAAAAGACGCATACTGGACCCAGAGTGAAATATGCCCTCAGAGAGACGCGCCCTTTCCTCCGAGTGTCCAGGGCAGACTAACAGATGAACCAGTCCTGCTTTGAATCACAGGAGATGATTCACTGGCGAATCTGAGAGTTGCCTAAAGGCATGCATACAGAGCGGGATACAATATGTCAGGAAGGATACAAATGTGGACCACAGATTGAAAACCATACGTCTGGTAACGAAACATGTTTGTTTGGGGGGTTTTGTTAGTATTATGGTATGAGTAATATCATGGCTGCACCAATCTGTTCCACTTCCACTTCCATAATACACAGCAAAATCGAAATAATACATCTAAATCCCTAAAATCTTATATAGATGTTCATGTGCTTCGTTGCTAATTTGCTAATTTGCTTTTTTTTTTTAAATAAATAATTCTTACTAACACGAAAATTCTTCAACCGTTCTCATCTTTGCGGATTCATGACTATATTGAACCAAATCGACTTGTCTGAAGGTTTATCACGGTTTAAGAATGAACCTGGGATCAGGAGGGATGAGGAGGGATGAGGAGCCGTAGCATTTTTTATGACTTGGTTCGGATTGAAATGGAGCTCGTTACAGATCTGATGAATTCTGTATGAGAGTGAATCGGCAGTGAACGCCGGAGCCGTCATTAGCAACGGAGTTTGCATTGAATGCGTCTATCTAGTCCTGAGTTTGAAAAGAGTTTGGCTTTTGTCTGGGTTTTGAACAGGATATGAAAGGTTAGATTGTTAGATTGATTAGACACCGTACACTACATATCAGAGGCTTTAGAATGTAAAAGTAAAATATTACAGTTGTATTGATAAATATGGCACTCGTGCATGTTTGGTGGATGTCAGAAAGTAAATAATTAATAATACGAAGAAGAAAAGCTTTTAAAGCTTAAAATTCAAACTTTATAATCGCACTGACTTAAGTCCCTACCTCTCTCAACACCAGCGTCGAACTCAACGCCGACTGATGAGAAACCGGAAATGATATATATATACTTACTTATATAGCAATTTTTTCCAAAGCTTTACACTTCCCAAGCACTCACACACCAACGGTAGCAGAGCTGCCATGCAAGGCACTAACTTACCATCAAGAGCAACTTGGGGTTCAGAGTCTTGTCCAAGGACACTTGACTTTATTATGGAAGACACTTCGGTATGTGGAGTCACCCGGGCCAGGAATCGAACCGCCAACCCTACGATCAGTGGACAACCCGCTCTACCAACTGCGCCACAACCGCCCGGCCTGCGATGGACTGGCACCCTGTCCAGGGTGTACCCCGCCTTGTGCCCAATGCTTTCTGGGATAGGAAGAAGGAATAAGCGGTTGAAGATTGATGGATGGATGGATGGTGATATATATATATATATATTTTACTAGTAAGAAGTGAATTGTAGGTAAGAGAGACCTGAATTCAATGGCAAGTTATGACTCGTCTTCTTTGTGAATTTTGATACTAATTCTTATGCTTAAAAATGATCATTCTGACTAGTTCAAATAAACTACAAATATCTTGAATATATCACTGCGACCTCTTACACATCTATGATTTAAAGATAATTAAAGACATTGCCATATTATCGCAATTCTGCTGACAATGATTAAGAAACGATGCTAGTAATGACGTTGTATCTTATCAAACCTATTTATCTATAATCCTTTTTTCTTTTCCTGAGGTAAACCTTTGGTACTTCCTGATCCTGATTCTCACCATAGCAGCTGGTAACCAATAACTTTTGTGACTAAACAAATATTTGCTTTGGTTATATATGGAAGATGACTTTAGTAACTCTTCATGAACATCATTTCGCACTGAAGCTAAGTAGGGTTGAGCCTAGCCAGTAGACCTCCTGAGGAAAACTACGGTTGCTGCTGGAAGTGGTATCAGTGAGGCCAGTAGGGGGCGCTCACCCTGTGGTCTGTGTGCTTCCTAATGTCCCCAGTATCGTGACGGGGACACTATACTGTAAAAACAGCACCGTCTTTCCAATGAGACAATAAACCGAGGTCCTGACTCTCTGTGGTCATTCAAAATCCCAGGACATTTCTCGTAAAGAGTAAAGAGTTTCGTAGTCTCAATCTAAGCCCCACCATAAGTTGGATACATAAGTGGGCTTTTATATCCAGATGTACGTGCAAGAACCTACCCACGGCCAGCTAAGGAGATCATGAGAGAGAAACACAAGACAAAAGACAAAACACCTTGACAAAACTGTCCTCAAGGACAGAAACCCAAAAACTTCTTGAGACCATGAGTAAGCAAAAATCACAGTGAACTGACCTTAAATGATTGAATCGTAATCCTGGGAAAGAAGGGAAAATATTTCACACAGCCGAACTACTCTCAGCGCTTCTGTTAACAGCGCTGTGGTAAAAATGACATTTACTCAATTCTTTTGGAAGGGTCTAAAGCGTAAATGGTCTGCACTTATACAGCGCATTTCGAACTAAAGCTGAAACGAGCACAGAGATAAGTAGAAATTGTCAGTTCTACAGGATCTCACCAAGACAACCTTCAGTCAAAAACAGTGTTTTTGAACCTGGTGCGTGTCTTAAATCTGCTCCTGAAATACGCCGCGCTCAGGGAAAGTGCGAATGGTGAGATAATTGGCGTCGCTGACTGCTGAATGAGTTTTGCATGGCTGAGCATCAGACATCGATCCAAACGCTCTCGTCTGTTCAAGCCGGTGCCGGCGTTACAGGCGTCCGACAGAGACTTTAAATCGAGGCAAATCTTCACGGCATAAGAATTTACACACTCTTAAATAGAGACGCTTGTAGGGTCGGTGGATTTACTCAGACCGAGAACGCTTTAGGTTTGATATCCTAACACCACTCATAATGCTGACTGTTATGTAAATATATAGTAATTGATTGATTTAATAGAGTTGATGCCAGGTTTTGTGCGTTTTGATGGAGTCGGCTCTTCGCTTTTGTACACTTAATAAAACATCGGATAATCAAGGGTTCTTAGGCCTTGAAAAGGGTTCTACTTACGAAGTTTTTCATTCATTTTCTCCCCAATTTGGTTTTGGTCATTCCCACCTACCCTCTAGCTAACTCTCTCCATGAAAGAACACATACCAGGAACCAGGAATTCTGCATCGCAGGGAAGTGTAACACACTGCGAGGAAAGCGCTATCCGCCCTCTTCCGCATACATGAGCTTACAGACATCCATGATTGGTTAGTGTGTCTGTGATTGACATGGCGGAGAGAGAGAGAGAGAGAGAGAGAGTATGCCTCTCCCACTCTGAGAGCACAGACAATTTTGTAGGTTAGTTTTAGGTAGGTTAGGTTAATTTTGTAGCTACCTACGTGGAACCTTTATGGGCGGGACAACAAATAGCGACAGAAACAGCGTGTAATCGTGAAAGAATCGACCTGCGCGTAAATATAATAGCAACGTGTCAAGGTGATGTTCAGGATATTCAGATCTGAGCAATGCCAGATTATTTAAACCGAGAAACCCATTATTGTTCTTTAACAAAGTAAAACATATAAGCGTTGATATTACATTTTTTTGTAAGGAAACGTTTATTTAACGTACAGGGAAGGAGTCTCCAGTGTCAGTGCTTTGTAAAAGTCACTGGCAAAGCTGTAGATTTCCCACCATGTTCCGTAACGTTAAACGGAACTACAACTAGGGGAAAAACGTACGATATCGTAGTTTATTAAATGACAACATTGTGTGCGTCTGCGGTGTAAGAGGAATAAAACACTCGCTGTAATAGCTGTAAAACTTCAGGATGGATTTTACATATTCTCCCCGTGCTGCGGGGGTTTCCTCTGGTACTCCGGTTTCCTCCCCCAGTCCAAAGACATGCATGGTAGGCTGATGGGCGTGTCTAAAGTGTCCGTAGTGTATGAATGGGTGTGTGAGTGTGTATGTGATTGTGCCCTGCGATGGACTGGCACCTTGTCCAGGGTGTACCCCGCCTTGTGCCCCATGCTCCCTGGGATAGGCTCCAGGTTCGCCGTTACTCTGAAAAGAATAAGCGGTATAGAAGATGGATGGATTTCGGGGTAGTAACGGGAGCGCATCGTATCCCTTCACCGTTGTGTCATTATTGTGTATTTTTCTATAACACCCTGTGTTCATTTTTTTTTTAAATGGTTGAACCAAGCACATCAAGTTGTTCAACTTTTTCAACTAAAATGTTCTATTTGAACCTGAAAAGAATATAAGGGTCAAATGTATTTGTATCTTGCATGAGCAATTATTCAGATTTCAGGTTCCCACTCCCACTCTGGCCAGAGCGCTCGAGCTGAAGCAGATCATTTCACATCCTAAATTCTCGGTGAATATTTCACACTGCCTGCAAAAGAGGAGGAAAATAAATTGGAATGTCATTCCACCTCCCAGGCCTGGTGTGTGTGTGTGTGTGTGTGTGTGTGTGTGTGTGTGTGTGCTCGCTCTGTCACTCACACACTCTATATGGGAGTTGAACATTCAGTGCACTTCAGCAGAAGTAAGAAGAGAACAGAGCGCCGTGTGCGGCTCAGCCTTGGCACGCTGTTTTATTCCCATCCATATTCAGTGCTGTCAGAAAGTGTTGTTGTGGCAACATCAGTGCTCCAAACTTCAAAACTCCCAACTCCGGTGCAAGAGCCGGAGATGTCAATCGGCGAGGGTTCGTTTAAACGGAATGTCAGGAAGTCACAGAAAACAACATTCGTTACTGGGAATTTGTTGGGAAGTATAGGTGAAGGAGTGCGAGACAGAGGCTGATGATGATGATGATGATGATGATGATGATGATGATGAGGCAGTGTGTAGCAAGGAGGGAATTATTCAATAGAAACCATGTGGGGTGTGTGTGTGTGTGTGGGGGGGGTCAGAGATTTCACACCCCTTTTGTTAAAATAGTAAATCCAACAAGACATTCATTTCAAGTTTTCCAGATGTTATACCGAGTGATAGGTTGGATGGAAAGGTGTCTCCTGTCACTCCTGACACACGGAGAAAGAGAATGGAGAACAATTGACTATTGGCAGCTCGCTTTTCACGAATTCAGTCGCATGTACTCTATACAACACACGTCACATATTCGGTCTCTCCCTGACCTCAACCCCAGCATACTCATTTTGGAAGAATGGAAACTAGAGCCTCCTCACCCGACATCACCTCCTCGCCCGACCTCAACCTCACTAACGCTGAATGAACACATATCCCCCACAGCCACGCCCCAAAAAGCCTTCCCAGAAGAATGGAGCGCATCCTAACAGTAAACGTTGACTAAATCTGGGATGAAAATGTTCAACAAGCACATATGGGTGTGATGCTCAGGTGTCCACAAACATATGAGTGTATATCAGAAGTGACCTCTACAATGATGTTCGCTTCAGGGCATCTAAAGGGTCATGTAGCAAACATCTCCGGTGGCTTCCATACACCAAGCAAGAACTTCAACTTGTCCTCATTTTGTAGATTTTCAACCTACACACAGAGTTGTTGTTTTTTTTTTTCCCCTACAGTAGTAAAGGTCTGATACGTGGTACTCTCTCAGATACATCGTGTAGTGGCAGAAAATGCAGACGTCCTTTTTTATTATTTTCACTCTCAGCTCTAGATGGATGGTGTGAAAATATTTGTAACCTTTTGAAAGGAAAGCCGGGATTCGGAGCTCCGGCCACAAGCCACGAGTATAAATGTTTCAAGCCACAAAGTGAGTGAACTTCAGAAGCTCTGGGCTTTCTTATATGCAACTTGGAATACAGTGGATTATTGATATATTCTATATTATTAATACAGTGGTGCAGCGATAATGACCAATAGTAGAGAGGATTAAATTCAGGTGATGGATGACTTACACCTTAACGAGTCAGGTTCTTTATTTATATATATATATATATATATAACCGCTATTGTACTAGAGCCATGCCTCTCCTTTTTATTTATGTTGGTCTATTATATAATAAGTTATTTTCTTTATTGACATACAAATATTTTTCTGTAAATGCCATGGAAGAAATGACTCGAACCTACTATTGCATAATTAAACATTTCAAATGTCAGCTGGTTTCATTTCCTGCAGTTCCAGATAGTCCAGATGGATGAATGGACAAATAGGTTCTGATATCTATTTGACCAGTAAAGGTTTTCTGATGACCAAATGGCAAAAACACAGGGTTTTTTTTTTCCCCCCAACTGGAAGCGTTATCACTGCGGACATTTCGAGAGTCGATATCTACTTACAGACCTAATACCTGAAAAGTGTCATCAGGGTCCGTGTACCCGCAATCGTCACTTCGTGTAATAGCTGCTGTATCCATAAGGCCATCGTGGATGACCCCACGATCTCAACCCTCTCGTGGACTCTTCACCCTCCTGCCATCTATCAGAAGGTGCAAGAGCATCCATGCTACCACCAGCATATTTCTGCTGTCTTTTGTATATTTATTCTTCTGAGTATACTGTTTGCCCTGCGATGGATTGGCATCCTGTCCAGGGTGTACCCCGCCTCGTGCCCGATGCTCCCTGGGATAGGCTCCAGGTTTCCTTGAAAAGGATTAAGCGGTATTGAGGATGGATGGATGGATTTCGTATGGATGGAGCTGTTATCTTGGCAAAGGGAGCTAGCACAAAGTATTGAGTAAAAGGGTGCCAATAATTCTTGCACACCTATATTTAAGAAAGATATTGTTTTATAAATCAGTTTTTTGTTTTCAATTGTTTGATATCCATAAGAGCAGAATGAAGACGAGGTTTCACAGCCTTATTTGCTCATATTTACCAAGGGTACCAGTGTTAGTGGAGGGCGCTGTACTCTCTAAATCTTCTCTAAAGAAATCTTCTTTCACCAAAAGAAGGTCGATGTTTTGGAAGTCAGAGCCCAGACCTGCATCCATCTACCGACCCGTGAGGTGACCCGAAGCGGACTGTGCACAGGACATGCCCTTACAATCTGACGGATCCAGAATATCCCAAATATCACCAAGTCAATACAGACTCTTATCCAAAAAGACTAAGTGCTGTAATACCACCTAAAGGTGCTTCAACAAAGTGCACTTGCGCATCTAGGTTATTATAAACTTTGTCTTTCTTCCTTATGAAAGTTCCTGATGGTTTGTCACTATATTTATACACTTTGCAGCGTGCACATGAAAGTTGAGAAAAGATCTGACGTGCTTTATCTCAGCGTCGTTCTTTTACTTCGCAAAAAAAAAAAGCACCTCCCGTTTTACCAGTGTTGTGCAGACTGTCGTAAAAGTATTTTGAATTTTGATCCAAACTTGACATTTGACGGGTTTTCCCAGACCGCCACATGTATTTCAAACACCCTTCAGTTTGTATGGAATTTAATAATATCTGTATGCTTGTCAATTGCAATGCAGGAGCTCGGATTTAAGAAAGGAACCTGACTTGCCCTGCCCTGTGAGCAAAGTCCGTAATCAATGCTAAGGGATGCCAAGTCTACCTTTATTCAGTAATGTGGTGTTTGAATCACTGCCATGGGTTATATCTCTCTGTGTAGCACTTCTGAATATGTTATGATTAAGTATAGCGATGATTTTGAAAGCTCGGAGGGATAGATTCATTTTTTATGGAATTAAGATGATTTTCATGACCCACTATTGTCATGTAGATCTGATCACCCTGTTTACATCCAATTACGAGGCATCGGAGCTGAAAACCAAGTGCGTATGGAGTGTGTCACGAGAGTGCGTATTGATAGAGTGTGCGAAACGCGTTGGCAGGTCATTTCCCTCCCGAACAGCAGGCACTCGCTACACACTCCGAGCTCTTGGTTGGCGGCTACGGATGCTGCTTCTGCGTTCTGCTGAATGAGGAGCTCTCGCTCACTCCATTATTCCAGGTATTTCACGCCATTTCAATATCGGCCTCCAGAGACGAGCGCCGTGTCCCAGCGCCTGGCTGAGATCCTCTCCAAAACCTCTCACGGATTCTCGTGACTCACGCTCTCTGCCTCTGATGAGAGCTTTTTCCGTCGTCGTAGAGTGTCCGATTTCACAAACATGTTCATATCTATTAGATCCTCATTCGTGATCACTGAACATATCGTCGTTGTTGGTTTGGTTTTTTTTGTTTTTTTTTAAAGGTATGCTGGAATGACATCGTACTCACCTTTATCAAATGAATCAGTGTTCCGTTATTCCCATTGTTGTTTTGGTTTTTTTGACCCAAGCGGAAAAACAGACCGATTTTAAGTACAAACTCATCAGTTTGCTCCAGCAAATGAAAGCATAGAGCGAATCCACAAAGGAATAAAGCAACTCATCTTAACATATATCTTCAGGTAGGAGTTATAGATCAAAGCGGTCTGAAGCGGCCCGGAACATTAGTCAAGAGACGGAAATAAATGGGAACTCTGTGTGTTTTATTACCTTGTGGAATATGGAGAAATGGAGGAGTGTTTATTCCAAAACATCATCTACTGGAGGATTATTTTTTCTTCTCATATAGAGTACTGCTCCCTGGGATTGGCTCCAGGTTCCCCCGTGACCCTGAAGAAGGAGGAAGCGGATGGATAGAAGATGAATGGATAGATGGATATAGAGTACTGTAGCTCAAAGACAGCACAAGAGGCTCCCAGGTAAAGAACACTCTCTCACACAAATGATGGCAGAGACCTGTTATTTATCATAAAGCTGATCTACAAGCTTAAAAATCCACTTTAAGCTCCATTTAAGAAAGAATACGCACGCTCTCGTTTGACGTTAATAAGGGAAAAACCTCACCATACCACACATTTTTAAATCAAAAGTCCCAAGTTATTCCCAGAGCGTATCAGATAACATCTGCGATTTGCAGCTGCACCACTGTCAGGGCTGTTGTTATATAGAATGAATCAAAACCTTTCGTAAAATTAGTGCATTACGACCCACCTCCGTATGCTAGCATGCGATTTAGTACTTAGCATTGTGACTGTGTGTGTTTGTCTAACTTTTAATCCGCTTAAAATTTGACATATGGGTTGGAATTACACTTTATGAATCCTAACAGAAGCATCAAGTGACGAGGGAATTTTCCAGAAATGTTCCATTTCTCTCTCTCTCTCTCTCTCTCTCTCTCTTTAGACCACCTGTTTCGAGCAGTTCTGGAGACGTGAGCTTGAAAACAAGCCTAAGTGGTTATAATAGAAGCGAAATCAATCCCCCAATAGTGCATTAGGAGATGCGAATCCCAGGCCTGATTGAGCAATCGGAGGGAATCAGAACTCGCTCAGGCTGACACGGATCAAGTTTGGCACTTCTAATTCAGAGTCTGATTCAGAGCAGGAAATGATGTAATCAAGGCAGCTGCTGTCACCTTTCATTTCCCCGGAGTCTGCCGCGTGATGCCTCGGAGCGTCTGCGACTTACTGAAGTGTTCACAAACATGTTTAAGAGACAGACTGAATCGGTGTCTTTATTTGATCCTGACTTTATTATCAAAGTGTGTACGCAGAGAGTTGAAACGACTGATGTTCAAAAATCCGTTCACAATCTCTGATAACTCGAGCGAGGATTCAAACGAGCCGGATGGATCAAAGTTCTGTCAAGCCACAAAGCTCTGAGCCTTCACTGCTCACCGCGGTTGGTCTGTAAGCTTAAACATAGATGATTATCATGTTAAAGCATACAAGTCAGCCAGGTCAGGAGATACACAGTAGGTATGGAATAGGTGAAATGACGTGGAGTTGCTGTTATCCATCCATACATACACCCATCTTCTACCGCTTACTCCTTTTCAGGGTCACGGGGAACCTGGAGCCTATCCCAGGGTGCATCGGGCACAAGGCGGGGTACACCCTGGACAGGGTGCCAGTCCATCGCAGGTTGCTGTTATCACTCAGACAAAATTGGTTTATTTTCGTATAACAGCGCATCCTGAAGAGTGTTATTTGTATTTATCATTTATTTAATGCTGTCGAACGTCCACGAGACAACTTAGTTCTTGTTCGCACTTACGTTATAGCAGATATAAACAGTCGTTATTTCTAAAGCCTGCATTTTTCTCTCTCTCTCTCTCTCTCTCTTGGAATTAATATACGGTATGGAATTAAATGTGTCAAAAGTATTGTCGTGTTACTGAGACATTAGTATCATGGATAGTAGAAGTCCTCCTGAAGACTCTCTTCAATGATGCACTGACATTGGAGATGCGTTCCATAAACATAACAGCCAATCATTGATCACCATTGTTTCCAATGACCAATTACTGATCACCTTTGTTTTCAATGACCAATCACTAATCACCAGTGTTCACAATGACTAATCATTGATCAACATTGTTCTCAACAACCAATCACTGATCACCACTGTTTCAAATTACCAATCACTGATCACCATTGTTCCTAATGGCCAATCACCATTGTTCCTAATGGCCAATTACTGATCACCTTTGTTTTCAATAACCAATCACTGACACTAGTGTTCCCAATGACCAATCATTGATCAACATTGTTTTCAGCAACCAATCACCGATCAACATTGTTTCAAATGACCAATCACTATCACCAGTGTCCCCAATGACCAATGATTTATTACAATTGTTTCCAATGATCAATGACTGATCACCAGTGTTCCCAATGAATTATCATTGATCAACAGTGTTCCTACTGACCAATTACTGATCACCTTTGCTTTCAATGACCAATCACTAATCACCAGTGTTCACAATGACTAATCATTGATCAACATTGTTCTCAACAACCAATCACTGATCACCACTGTTTCCAATTACCAATCACTGATCACCATTGTTCCTAATGGCCAATCACCATTGTTCCTAATGGCCAATTACTGATCACCATTGTTTCCAATTACCAATCACTGATCACCATTGTTCCTAATGGCCAATCACTGATCACCATTGTTTCCAATTACCAATCACTGATCACCATTGTTTTTTCGACCTGTGCACTTGTTCTCTCTCTCTCTTCTCTCTTGTTGACAGTAATAAAAGCTCCATCCATAACTGTTTCCTTCATGTCATTTTCCTGACTCCTCAGCAGCACATATTTAGTAAAGATGTGAATAGTTTTTGGGGTGTTGTGACCAAACATTACTTTTTACTGCAGTTACTGTACAGACTAATATCTTCTATTCTGGTCAAATTATTTTCCATTCTATTCTATCACGAAGAGTTTTCAGAAAAAGGTTTTGAATGTATACGAAAACCTTTAGCTTAGCATTGCACGTCATCGTGACTGTTGTGCATCAAACAAGCATTTATACTTGGGTGGAAAAGCCACCTTGATCCAGGCTGATTCAGCTTTTCCCCTCTGTTTGAAAAGCTTCCATGCTTCTTCATCCTTTTGTCTAGAAGAAAATGTCTCAGGCGGCCCTGTCACAGCGGAGGGCTAGTTAGAATTTTGATGGAAAGTGAGAAGATGGAGGATAGAGAGGCTGAGTAAAAGATGAAAGATATCCCTTTGATAGGAGCATCAAAAGAGAAAAGTCCACGGTTTCGACTTTCAGATGGAGCTAGCAGGGCCTTCCACGCATAGTTTCTTTTCGACCATCAACCTTAAATTCACTAATTTGCTTTCAGGAAATATTAAAAATCTTCAGTTCTTCTCGCCTATTTTTGTCCAAACGTCATGACTTCTCACCGTTCTTTACATTATATGTTCTTATTCATGGGATTCTGGCACGCAGCAGGAACTTCGTATTATCACCGACGTCTCCTGTTAAGTGCCGTAGCTAAACACAGCGCACACGCCCGCATACATCTCCATTCATTACACTCGTCGTCTGCATACACACGCTCTGAAACAAGTCTCATTAACAATTTCTCTGCTTAAATGGAGACATAATTTAAGATTTTAATACACTTTCACTCCCTGGAGTCTTGTTTATGGAGAGTGTGTATGTGGAGGTGCTCAAGGTGACTCATTAATCATGTTCTAAGAACTCCGTCCGTTAACTCTTATCTTAAGATAAATAGATCCGTCCATCCATCTATCCACCGATCCGTCCGTACATTCGGCTATCCGCCCACTCAGCTATACTGTACATTCATCTATCTATCCTTTTATCTATCCATTTATCTTTCCATCCACCCATTCGCCAATCCATTCATCCATCCATTTTTCCACTCCTCTATCTATCTATTCATCCAGAAATCATTTGAACTTTATTTTGTCTTATACACTCTTGGAAGTAAAAAGGGGTTCAATCTAAAACCCTAAATAGATGTGCAGTTTGTTCCTCAGGGGAGCCTTTGAAGGTTCTAAAACAGAGTAGTTCCCTATTAGAAAGGGTTCCAAAAAGAACCCCTTTCGAATGATAAGAACTCTCAGAAACCCCATTTTATAGATTTAACCTCAATTTTATAGATTTGACCCCATTTACAGATTTAATCTTATTTATATGGATATCTAATTTGTCTCTTTTGTCCATGCATTCTCCAATCCAGTGGTTTTCAAAGTCGGGGCCGCGGCCCCCCTTAGGGGCCGCCAGGGGGCGCCCGGGGGTCTCAACAATTTGATGTAATTTGGGGGACCTTGCCGTGGAAAAGTTTGGGAACCCTTGCTCCAATCCATCCATCCATCCATCCAGCCATCGACAGTGGTGCTTGAAAGTTTGTGAACCCTTTCGAATTTTCTATATCTCAACGTAAATACGACCTAAAACATAATCTGATTTTCTAAAAGTAGACAAAGAGAAGCCAATTAAACAAATGAGACAAAAATATTATAATTGATCCTTTATTTATTGAGGAAAATGACCTGATATGACGCATCTGTGAGTGGCAAAAGTATTGGAACATCTAGGCTTAGCAGTTCATCTGAAGGTGAAATCAAAGTCAGGGGTTTTCAATCAGTGGAATGACAAAGAGGTGTGAGTGAGTGAGTGAGAGTCCTGTTTTATTCATAGAACGTTTGTGGAAGTGTATCATGGCACGAGTTGTTGATGCTCATCAGGCTGGAAACGGTTTCAAAACTAACCGCCTTTAAAGAGTTTGGACTCCACTGATAAATCTGTCCATGCGTCCATTGATCTATTCCTCAACCCACCCATGCATCCATCCATCTATATATCAATGCACTCGTCCATCATTTGTTTATCCATCCGCCCGTGCATCCATCCATACGTGCGTTGTTCAGCCCGCCCATTCAGCCACTAATCAATCTTTTTTAAATACACGAAGACGTGCTGCTGTTCTCGCTCTCACAGTCGTGTGGAAATGAGTCTCTCTAATGAAGAATTCTGCTTGAAGAACGTCTGATTGCGTTTTGATCCCAGGCACCGCAAGTAAACCTGTACAGAATGCCAATGATACATAAACCCTCGTATGCGACGGGACCAGATGTTTCGTTCTTCCTGTATTACCACTCAGATCGAGGAAGCCGTTTCAGCCCACAGCTACTGATTATACGTCACATTCTGTATTAAAACATTTGGTTTCGTACGAGTGCACAGACACACGCCGACAAACACGAGGCTTCAGCCAGGAGCCGTGAAGTGCTGCTCGTTTAATAAAGCTGATGGACTCGGGAAAGTTCCAGCAGTGCACGAACCACAGATATGTTTCAGGTCAGTTGAGGGAAGAGGAATTAATAAAGCAAAAGCGGCCCACAAGCTTGCGAGAGCTTTTTTTATTTTTATGTCAGCCCCCTCCTCCTAAATGTGTCGTCTGGATTTAGAGGCAGTTAACATGATTTGTTCGGTCCGAGCCGCGGTAAAGCGTAGCTCCTGCATTTTTTTCTCCGAGGAGTTCCGCTCGACATACCAGACGCATAGGCGTGCAGACGAGTGTGGCGTTCAACACTTTCTTTATCATCTCTCGACACTGACAACCATTAATAAGCTCTCTCTCCGTTTCTTTCTCTCTCCTTTTCTCTCCCACTTTAATTCGTGACGCCGCGTCGTTCATGGAAACGTCTGATGAAGTGACAAAACTGTAATCACTTACTGATTACCCTCATCTTTCCTCTTCTTGATTTTCCTCTCGTTATTTTTGCAGTTTCCGTCACAGCTCGGTAAAGCTGCCGCTCGTGTTGACACGCCCACACAAAATGGCCGCCGTGGTTGATAATTACCGTTTAATCGAACGCCTTTTCGTGAACCGGGGGTCATTTCTCTCCGATAAAGTGATAAAGTTATGTTTTGGCTTGCTTTAACATGCCGAGAAGTGAAAACCAAATCAGAAAAATTACGAAAAAAACAAAATAACAATATTTTGATTGACAGACGTGTCGTCCAATCAGCGGTAAGTAATCCATTCGCAAAATATACCTACCTTTTCCATTTTGTCCTCCGTTACATTGTGTTTATAATTTGTTCTTGTTTGGCACTTCTTGGCCACCGTAGAAATTAGCATGTACGGTATTACTAGCAAACAACATCTGTCTTGTTTCTTAGCATGTAGTGACTGCTAACCTTGTGCCTTGTGGGCGTTTTCTGTCCAAAGAAATTTTTGTTGTTGTTGTTGTTTGTGTTTTAGGTCTCATGAATATCTCTAGCAGCTACAATATACATCCTGCAACCCACTATATAATTTATACACACTACATTTGTTTAAATAGTGCTTAAAGTGCTTACAGTAAATAGGAACTGATCGCTGGTAGGAACTAAAGTCGTGAGTGGGGAATTTTAAGAAACGCCGGACTGCACACACACCAAACTGATGCGAATAATCATCTGGCGAACTGTTTGGAATTGTGCTAATTTGCATACAATTTGCATATAATTTGAATTCCGTCACGGCGTCACATGCTGCTCTCGCTATCACACGTGTACATCCAAAATGGCGGTCCCTTGTTCCTATTTTAATGCTGAGCAATGAACACAATGGTGTGTGCTTCATGCTTGTTCAGGAAAAAGATGGCGCTAATATCTCATGCTTGAATATTTTATCCAACATAAAATGGGATTTTTTTTTTCTTTTCTTTTTTCAACACACACTTATTGTAGACCTCACACTCTGATCTGTCTTCGATGGTATGAACATCTTCCAAACCTTGTTTCAGCCTCGTCTGGTTCGTAAGCATAGCAGCAGGGTTTTTTTTTTCCTGCGTCTGGAGCGAGTGTGTAGTGCTAAAAGGGTCTACAGGGCTTCGTGGTGGTGTGTGTGTCAAACAGAGAGAGAGAGAGAGAGAGACAGAGAGAGAGATGCTCAGGGACCCACAGGGGAAAATCAATGGAGGTAAAGTGGGAAAATGAGACAAACAGAGGAGACAAACTGCCATTCAATATGAGGACAGCAGACACCTCTGTCTCTCTCTAGTTAGGGGAGATACGGCTGTGTCTCAAATCACTTATAGGAATCTAGCACACACTCCGAGTGAAGTGGGAGAGGAGGGACACACTCTGTGCATTCATCGATCTATATCTGTCTGTCTTCATAACTGCTTCAGACTTGATATGACATGTTCTTCAATCCATCATCCATCCATTTTCCGTACCACTTATCCTACGCAGGGTCGCGGGGGAGACTGGAGCCTATCCCAGGGGACTCGGGATACAAGGCAGGTAGGGTACCAACCCGTCACAAGGCACAATCACACACACACTCATACACTAGTTTGGAAATGCCAGTCGTCCTACAGCGCATGTCTTCGGACTGGCGGAGGAAACCCCCGAAGTCCACGCACACAGGGCGGAGACGGGAATCGAACTCTGGAGGCGCGAGGCAAACGTGTTAACCATTAAGACATCGTGACCCCCCCATCCCCCTTGATATGATTGATATATGGTGTAATATTTTTAAAATATTTTAAATATTTTTATTTTTAAATATTTTTGTTTATTTATATATATATATATATATATATATATATATATATATATATATATATATATATATATATATACATGATTCATTTATTTGCACATCTAATTTTGTTTATATATGACGTTCGTGTAATTCTTTTCGGACATGATTCGTTTATTTTCACCCGTGAGTTTTTCTCTTTTTTTTTGTACACAATTTATATAATTAACCATGTGATTTTTTGTTTTAAACAATGAATAAATTTTTTTTTTTTTTTACAATTAATTTTCCACGTCTTTTTTTGTTTTTTTTACACGTAATTTATTTATTTTAATATGGGATTTGTTTGTTTTCCAAATGAGTCATTTTTTTCCAAAGATTTTTTAAACACGATTCATTTATTTCACGTTTTTACAATTATTATTATTATTATTTATTTTGCTTTTTTACATACGATTCATTTATTTCACTCGTGATTGTATTTTTTTATTTATTTTGTGTCTGATTTTGTTCATACGATGAGTTGTGTTCATTTTTCACATCTCACATTACTCGCACGACCCCGTGAAGGACCCACGATCGCACGTGAAACGTACGTATGCGTATGTAGCCTATATTTTTCCATTCTTCTAGTTCAGGAACCGTTTGCGGAAGATCGTCACGTCCGGCGTGTTCGGTGCTGATGCGCGGCGTTTTAAGCGCGTATCCGACTTGCAGCCCGCGATGGATGATTGATGTTTTATTGAGGCTGTTTGTGAGTTCGGTTCTGACCTCGTTCTCTCCCCTTCTGATATCTCACATCCATCTGCCTGTCTCAGGGTGAGACGGACGATCATGGAACACACTGTACTACTGACAAACTCTGTCTTCCTGTCAGTGTGGCCTGCTGCACTGCTGGAAATTAGGTGGAGATGTGAAATATTAAGCAGCGGTGCTTACGGCGCAGCGGGCCAATTTCACGTCCCCGGCCGCGGCGGTTTACAGCGAAAGAGGAAACGTTCGGCTGTGTGCACGTCACGGACTGCGAACCCCGGGGCAGAGGGTGTGAGACGGAGACGTCCCGATCCACACATCGTGTGTTTTCATCAAAATACCAAATGCGGAATTATTGGCACCCTTGAATGCAACGAGTAAACATTACACACAGTGATTTTCCACATAGACAATCAACTTGTATATGTAAAATATGTATATGTAAAATTATTGGCACCCCTGACGTACATTTTCATCTTTAAACGAAAGACTGGGGCACACGGTGGCTTAGTGGTTAGCACGTTCTCCTCACACCTCCGGGGTCTGGGGTTCAAGTCCCACTGGGGCCGTGTGTGTGGAGTTTGCATTTTCTCCCCGTGCTGCGGGGGTTTCCTCCGGGTGCTCCGGTTTCCTCCCCCAGTCCAAAGACATGCGTGGTAGGCTGATTGGCATGTCCATAGTGTGTGAGTGATTGTGCCCTGTGATGGACTGGTGTGTGCGTGCTAGGGTTGTACACTAACACACCTTAATGCTCTTCAGAATGGATTTGACTGTTCAGTTCTTTTAGACCGTTTCACTCCGAAATCTCACCTCTTGGGTTCGACTCGACCTCTTCGAGCGAATTTAGATCCGGACGTGATATCTGTTGCTGTGAATCTGTTGCGTTTAAGCGATGAAGTGAAAGGATCCAAAAATAAAATAAAGTCAAATTTTTAAACGAGCAGATGGCGAGTTCCTGCCTGGGGGGGATCAACAAAAGGACCCACACAAATACATTTTAAAAAATTAACAAGAAAAAAAAAATCAAAAGAAGGGCGCAGGGGAAAACATGGGTAAACAACTCAAAGGAAACAAACTGTTTAGGTCAGTGTACACATTGAAAAGCGAGTAAACAGAGCTTAGATATGAGATCTCTCTCCCTCTCTTTCTCTCTCTCCCTCTCCCTCTCTTTCTCCCTTTCTCTCTCTCTCTCTTTCTCTCTCTCCCTCTCTCTCTCTTTCTCCCTTTCTCTCTCTCTCTCTTTCTCTCTCTCTCTCTCTCTTTCTCCTTTCTTTTCTCTCTCTTTCTCTCTCCCTCTCTCTCTCTTTTCTCCCTTTCTTTCTCTCTCTCTCCCTCTCTCTCTCTTCTTCTCTCTCTCTCTCTCTCTCTCTCTCCCTCTCTCTCTCTTTCTCCCTCTCTCTCTCTCTCCCTCTTCTCTCTCTCTCTCTCTCTCTCTTCTCTCTCTCTCTCTCTTCTCTCTCTCTCTTCTTTCTCCCTCTCCTCTCTTCTCCTTCTCCCTCTCTCTCTCTCTCTCTCTCTCTCTCTTTCTCCCTCTTCTCTCTCTCTCTCTCTCTCTCTCTCTCTCTCTCTCTCTCTCTCTCTCTCTCTCTCTCTTTCTCTTTCTCTCTCTTTCTCCTTCTCTTTCTCTCTCTCTCTCTCTCTCTCTCTCTCTCCTCTCTCTCTTCTCTCTCTCTTCTCCTCTCTCTCCTCTCTCTCTCTCTCTTCCCCCCTCCTCTTTTTCTCCCCCTCTCTCTTCTCTCTTTCTCCCCCACTCTCTCTCTCTTCTCCACTCTCTCTCCTCTCTTTCTCTCTCACTCTCTCTCACGCTCTCTTTCTCTGTCTCTCTCTCTCTCTCTCTCTTTCTCCCTCTCTATCCACTTCCTGTGTGTATGCGTGTGAGTGTATCACTATCTGCAACAGATGGCGTGAGAGACGACAAACAGCGTCCCATTCTCCTCTCAGCAGCCCCAGGGTTATTTGACGAGACGTTACGGTCGTGAAATGCTCGGATTTGAACGCATTCAGGGATAATAAGTATTTGTGTGCAACCGCTCAGAAATAAACAATTTGACATCTTATATCTGTGCATCCTTTCAAGTCCTTGAACTTCCACACGGCGGTAATTGGCGCCATTAAAATCATTAATGTGAATTACTGCACTCGGAACGGCTCTCAATGAAAAACACGTAACACTCAATCAGCCGTGGAGAGGACGCGCACTTCGGCACTCTCGTGTCTGAAGTCGAGTGGGTTCCTATCGGATCTGCGCGACACACGTCTAGTAGCTGCGCTTTGTGCTGGCCGTTCGTGCCGTGTCTGAAACGTTCGCATTTTTTAAAAATAACGAGCGTAAATTCATTCGGGCAAATTTCATTTAAACGCACGGCGTATAGCAGAATTCAGCCGATCCTCTGACCCGGCTAGTCTTGTTAAAGATCTTCTCAATCAAACAAAGTTTTGACCTCCGAGCCAAGCTATCTCTGGCTATACGAGATCCTCGTCGTAGGTCAGTAACGCTAGCATTAACAAGGTCTTTGATGCTGACGCAGATTCTGACCGACTCGACTCGAGGTCGTGTTAGCATTGTGCTCCTCGCAGATTTCCCGATGCTAACGTTTTGTTGCACGACCGTTTGACCCTCGCCTGCCTATGGTTATTGATTTCTGACTAACCCTGTGGATTCGTCTGCCTATCTCTCGTCTAATGAAGCTCTTATCTGCACTCGCGCCCATCCTAACCTACGTTACGTGATTTACGTGATTGCGGCAGAATCAGCGGTAGCGTCAAAAAGCTAATCATTGTCTAAGATACAACGTTGTACGATATGGTGTTCTCACGAAGTGCACAGCTTTGGCTTTTTAAGGCAAATTGAAATTAAAAATAAAAAATTTTAAAAAGCTACCGGAATGCAGCGTCCCAATCCACAACATGCTTAAAATTCTCTTACCGGTTTCAACGTCCGTAATTAATGCAGTAAAAACTTTTTTCTTCTGTCAATCTGATCTGCATGGCTATTGACGGCTCTTCTGATCCTGTTAAATCGACTCCAAACGGCTGTGAGAAGTCGACACAAAGGATTTCTGTCAAAGCAGACCGTCCCTGGCGTTCTCTCTCTACCTCACTCACAATTCAGCAGCACTCCACTGCCGTTTTATTTTTAGTCCTTCAGTACGCATTGTGTTGGGTTTGTGACTCGGTTCTAGAGAAGGAGGCGTGGACTTTGTGTCTGTTGATCTCAGGGAAGGAGGTGTGGCCTTTGTGTCTTTTAATCTCAGGGAAGGAGGCGTGGCCTTTGTGTCTGTTAATCTCAGGGAAGGAGGTGTGGCCTTTGTGTCTGTTAATCTCAGGGAAGGAGGTGTGGCCTTTGTGTCTCTTAATCTCAGGGAAGGAGGCGTGGCCTTTGTGCCTGTGAATCTCAGGGAAGGAGGTGTGGCCTTTGTGTCTGTTAACCTCAGGGAAGGAGGTGTGGCCTCTCTGTCTGTTAGTCTCCGGGAAGGAGGTGATTTGTGTCTGTTAGTCTCTGGGAAGGAGGTGGCTTCTGTGTCTGTTTGTCTCAGGGAAGGAGGTGTGGCCTTTGAGTCTGTTAGTCTCAGGGAAGGAGGCGTGGACTTTGTGTCTGTTGATCTCAGGGAAGGAGGTGTGGCCTCTCTGTCTGTTAATCTCAGTAAGGGAGGTGTGGCCTCTCTGTCTGTTAATCTCAGTGATAGAGGTGTGGCCTCTGTCTGTTAATCTCAGTGATAGAGGTGTGGCCTCTGTCTGTTAATCTCAGTGATAGAGGTGTGGCCTCTGTGTCTGTTGGTCACACTGAAGGAGAACTTGTGAAGAGAACATGTGCATTTGAGCATTTAAGTTCTTTCTTATACAGATATATCAGGTCTTTACGCAGTGCCAGTCCATTTCTCTTTGAAAAAGATTAATTCCTATTTCCCGTTCTTTATTCTCCAAAGACCTATTTAAGGAAGCTTCTCTGTCAGGAGATATTTATATTAAAATTCCCTTTGGATCTCTGCCCTACATGTGCTACACAAATCCTCTTCAGCAGAGCAGTCCACGTAAATCTGTCTAAAGATATGTACTTTTAGTAACACACTCAGTGTTCAGCGCTCGCTCACACTCGTACACACTGCCTTTATCTGTGTCCTGCCTCCAGACACGACTTCCTCCTGCCTCAGGTGAAAGAGAGAAGGAATGACAGGACGGAGAGAGAGAGAGAGAGAGGGACGCTCACTTCAAGAGGCTTTTGGACACTGATAAGGAATCTGACCCGGGTGACACTCACACACACACACACACACACACACAGCTGTAAGGCCTCACACACACACACACACACACACAATGCTACAGCTTGGGAAAATGTTACATGCTGACATTTCTTTGTAATCAAAGGAAGAAAGATTGCAGCAGTGGGTCACATATTTAACGAATCAGTCAGAGACGATCATAAAACCTAAAAATGTATCTGGAAAATGTATTATTTAAATATATAAAAATAAGTGTGTCACAGAAGATGTCAAACTTTGGAACACACTACCACTAAATATATTTTTAAAACAGCTGAGGCCTTAAACATTAATTAGACTTGATGTTATCTGTTAATAATTATTTCAAATTATAATATTTTTTATATGTGTGTGTGTGTGTATATATATATATGTGTGTGTGTGTGTGTGTGTGTGTGTGGGTGTGTGGGTGGGTGTGTGTGTGTGTGTGTTGGTTATTGTGTTACCATGACTTCTCTTTTGTATTGTTCTTATACATAAAAGTTTTTTATTATAATTATTATACACACATTTCTGTTTATTTATATACTTTTTATGTGTAATATTCTTTCTGGTAGGATTATTATCATTAGTAATAGTAGTGGTATTATTATTATTATTATTATTATTATTATTATTATTATTATTGTTGTTGTTGTTGTTGTTATATTATTATTATTATTATTATTATTATTATTGTTGTTGTTGTTGTTGTTGTTGTTATTGTTATTAATAATAATAATAATAATAATAATAATACATTTAATACATATTCTTGTTTTATTTGTGTTTAGTGTTTTATTTGGGGGGGGGGGTTCTTTTTTTTTGCGTATTCTTTTTTGCATAAGAGCTTTCACCTGCATTGTTAAAATATGTACTGTATATTTATGTATGTAATATATAACCTTTTGCATTATTAAAAATAATAATAGTTGTATTCCAGTTCTGTCAGAGATGAATGACAGCTAAATTTCAAAAAAAATTCTTTTTTTATTATTTTATTTTATTTGATTAAATTTGAACTATTTTGACCATGTGACTGTGGTCATTCTGACGAACGTTTCATTTAAAGTATTCGCTTAAACATTAGTATAGATGTGTCACCTTCCGTTTTATTTAAGCAGTGTTCGACAAACAATGTAGATATAAGATTAAATAATCTGTAAATACGCTTACTAACGTGTTTTTAGGATGATTTCAAAACATGGACATAAAGTTACCTGTACTTAAGATTCTTTCATTTGCCAAGATTGTACTTTCTGCAACTGTACCACTTTAGAAACGTGAAAACTCGACGGCACGTGAACGAATAACTCAGGCTAGAACCAGGCGGGTGTTGGGGAACCCGAAAGAAAGAAACCCTGAGATTTAGCAGCGAACCAGAGGCGTAGAATACTGGAGAATTAGACAGCTGGGAAGACTAGGAACTGACAACTGGAACAACATATCAAGACTTCCTGTGAAACAGGAAGTAGCAACCGTATGGAAGTAAACAGGAGACCTCTATGGACAACTCATCATGCAAAAATCGCTTTCCGTTTCTTTTCTTCTTTTTTTTTAAATGAATGAATTAATCCAAAATACTGGTATCTTTCCATTCCAAACGAAAATGGACCCATTTGAGTGCGATCCGGAATAGCGCCATCTCCTTTATTTTTAAGAAGTAAACTGTTAGTATATATAAGTATAGAATAGAAGGCATTGTGTTTAAGCAGTCAATAGCAGGTTTAGCACTGACCAGGCAAAACCTTCGGATAATTATTCCAAAATAAAAACGCACAGACTGGATTCTTTGGCTTTGTACGTGGTAATGAATGTAATTATAGCACCAAGGAGGAGCGGATCCTCTCACTCTGAAACGTTTAGTGAATATAATGTCGCTCAGAGCCTGAAATGTAAGTGTTGTATAATTACAATGCAGCTGCTAGGTTCGAAATAATCATCTCGGACGAAGCTCTTATGTTGCTAAACTGTATTCACTGATATTACGCTTACAAATATCAAATAAATAACTTTCAAGTTGTCGTATGATGCTTTTTAATGGGGTTTTTCCCCCTTTTTTTAGCATGTAACGTATCTGTTTGAGCATGTATAAGATCTGCATAGTTTCAAAGGTCATAGACTCCCACAAAGGGATTTATCTAATCTAACAGACCTGCCTCGATCCAAGTCCGGATATTACTTCAGCAAACGTCTACGTCACTATTTGAACTATTAGCATGATCCCGCCCACAGGCAGGCACAAAGAAAGAAGGCGTGGCTAAGGAGGGGCTTTGGAGGAACCGGAACTCAATCGGAGCATTTCAGGCAGACTGTGAATAGAGGTACTGCAATAATAAAGTAAAGTATGTGGAAAAATAATGGGTTTTTATAAGCAATCAAGCACGTGAACACATCATATTTCACCCAAAAAACAACGTAACGAACCTTTAAAAAAAAAAATAACATTTCAAAAGCATCGTATGACCCCTTTAATCAAATCTATAAAAAAAAGTACATTCACCCGTTCAAAATATCCCACGTCACGGTCCCAAGACCAATTTGTATCATCTCAAGCGAAGAAAAGTCTCTCATGCTTTTATTTATTTATTTGTTTATTTTTATTTTCAATGATATGGACTGGTGAGATCACTTTAAAAGTCCAACCTGGTTATGGAAATGAACGCAGCGTCAATCATTCATATTTGAACAAGAAAAAAAAAATAAAAATTAACAAACTGCTTTCAAAATAAACCTCCAAAGCATAGTTATATAGTTATAAATCTTCTTTCTTAAAGAACTACTACCTCGACATGACTCGTCTCCTGAATCAAGAATCTATCATTTCATAGGACCTTCTGAACCCTGGATGATTACACGAAACATGCTCCTTCACTCCCACAGCGTCTGACCTTTCCATATCAGAGCCTTGGACATTTTTCTATTAGCTTGGAGATCAGGCTATTTTCCAGCTCTCTCGCTGTGTCTCATCGATATTCCTAACAATAGCTTTGTGTGTGACAGAGATGAATCCGTGCTCTCCTCTCGAACCCTTAACTCCAAGTTCATCTGGAGCATAAAGGAAAATGTTACTGTCGATGTAAGGATGAATGCGTTTGATGTGGACAGGTACGGTGGATAGAAAAATTCTACACACCCCTGTTAAAATGGCACCATGTCGGATGTGGAGGCATAACAATACCCTTGTTGTATAAGTATGCACACCCTTTTGTAATCGGGGACGTGGCTGTGTTCAGAACGAACCGATCACATTCAATCTCGTGTTCAGAAGTAATTATTATAAAGCTGTCAATCGAGGAAATTATTCTGATTAACTCCAAATCTGACAGCTGAAGCCATGGTCCGCAAAGAGCTTACAAACAGGACGTCCCTCTAAAACAAAGCCAAGACAAAAACGTACCAGGGAGGCTGCCAAGAGACCTACGGCGACGTTAAAGGGATATCTGAGAAGTACTGGTTACTCTCTGCATGTGATAACAGCCTCTCTTATTCTTCATATGTCTGAGCTACCCGGGTAGGTCGTCTAGACGGAAGCCCTTTCTCACAAAAACCGTCCAAGCCGCCAAACTAAATCACCCCAAATAATTTGGCAAAAGGTGTCATGGTCTGATGAGACCAACAGGTATAATAATTCCATAATTCCAAAAGGTATGTTTCAAAAGAACACCATACCCACGGTGAAGCATGGTGGTGGCAGCATTATGCTTTAGGGCTGCTTTTCTTCAGCCAGAACTGGCGTGTTTATCAAGGTCGAGACCCAAAGCATACATCCAAATCAACAAAGGAACGGCTTAACCAAATCAACATCGATGTTTTTGAATGACTCAGCCAGAGCCTAGTCCTGAATCCAACTAAAAACCTGTGGGGTGACCTGAAGCAGGATGTGCACAGGAGACGCCTTTACAGTCTGACGGATCTAGAATATTTTCGCAAGAAAGAACCAAGTCGAGATTTTCCACGCTGATAGACTCTCACCCATAAAGACGTGGTGAGTGGTGTCATAAAATCCAAAGGTGCTTCAACAGAGTATTAGTTCAGGGGTGTGCACACTTACGCAACGTTTTACTAATAAACTGTGAAGCTCTGATATGGATTTGCACTTCTAATCTTTTTTGTTTCGTTTTCTCTGCCATTAAACAACAGTAACATGACTCAGTGACTTTGACCATGGCAGGGTTGTTGATACCAGACAGGCTGCTTTGAGTATTTCAGAACGTTCTGAAGACCGGAAAAAGAGCAGGTGATAGAACGTACACTGAAACGCTCGGAACTCTTCTATACGTACGATTTTATGCCGCATGATCGCTGAGTGATCTTGAATTGCACGAATGCCCAGGGTGTTCCTATTAAAGCGGCCGGCGAGCGTATCTGCATAAATTCCACGCATGATGGACGTATTAATCAGAGGAATCTGTATATCTGCATTTCCTCCAGATGCCTCCATCTGCTTTTAAATCAATCACACAATCGTTTAACCCTCAGACACGTCGCGCTTATGGTAATGGCTGGGAATATGATCATGGTTATGGTTATTGTAATATTTTATTGAACCCCAAAAGGGAATATTAGACTGCCTCTTTGTGATCAAAGGAGAGAGAAAAAAATAAAGTCTTAACGAAAATTCCGATACATAGAATTAAAATAGACCATTCTGTAAAATATAATAGTGTTGTAAATATTACAGCATCACTCTAACGGCTATTCCAGAGTTCTAGTGTGTGCAATCATATAATCTCCTGATGAAGTGCTGCTGGTCTCCATCCAGGTTCCTTCTGTATGTATGTGTGTGTCCTCCTGTTCTAGTCCAGATGAAGTGTTTGGGCTCCTTGAGGAGTGTGATGGCCATCAGCATGCATTGTGAATCACCACACTCTCCTCTGAGTGCTGAGGAAATAGAAACAGCCGAACAGGGAGAATGAAAGCAGCGTCTGGCTTTAAGTTTGAGTGCTAATTTGTCGGTTGTTTCTCACTCTGATGTCGCAGGGGGATATTATTCTTGCTGGAGCAAAATAGTCATGTTTCGATGTTAGCTCAAGAACCTTTTTCACTAAACGTGAACATTTTCCAGCGCTGTTCAACATAATATTAATGAGAAATGGAGCGTAGAAGTAGTGGAGACGTTGCTTCAAATGCTGGACTCCAATTCGCAGAATGCAACGTGGGTGTACGATATGGTTAAGAGACTCGTCTCGACTGGATACCGGTCTACGAGATGACGAGTGCGACGGTGTTAGCATGAAAGCTGGACAGAGATCTGGACAGACAAAAGGAACAAAGCATCACTCTCTTTAGGTTGAGATGGCGCCATGGATTAATCCCGCTGCACCATTGTCAGCAAAGTCCGTATCAGCCTGCAGTTCTGGTGTCCTCATGTCCAACTGATGTTAAGCATGGTTGAGCTTGGTCAGTACTGGATGGGAGACCTTCTTGGGAAAACTAAGGTTCCTGCTGGAAGTGGTTTTAGCGAGGCCAGCAGGGGGCGCTCACTCTGTAGCCTAATGCCCCATTTTAGTGACACTATAATTTAAAAACAGCCTTGTTTTAATGAGACATTAAACCGACATACTGATTCTCTGGGGTCATTAAAAATCCCAGGACACTTCTGGTAAAGAGGAGAGGTATGACCAAATTCCCCCATTGGCCCGTATCTATCATTGGCCCCCTAATAATCTCCATCCCTGATTTGGCTACATCACCCTCCTCTCCTCTCCACTAATAACTGGTGTGTGGTGGGCGTTCTGGCCCACTATGGCTGTCCAGATGGATGCTAAACACTGGTGGTGGTTGAGGAGATTTCCCCATACATTGTAAAGCGCTCTATAAATGCAACTGTAACTAACAACCCAAATGAGACCCTGAATTTCATTACAGAATCAATCTTTAGATGCAGTAACTGATCACATTGCGACTGATCAGAGCTCATCCATTTTGATGCACCATGACAGCAGGTCACGGAAGATCAGAATGCTGAGTATTGGCTTTAAATGTTTCCTTCTGGCCAGAGCTCTGGAACGAGGCCCGGAGCTTTAGGTGTTTTCGTGGGGATCACCTGTGAACCCTCAGGGCACACACCAAAGGCCTGAAGCCACAATTAATGATTATAACATAGCTAGCAGCTAACAGCACCACTGCGGAGGTTTAAAAAGTGTATGTGTGTGTGTGTCCAAAAAACAGATCCACTACCACAAGATGTTTGGACTTCATGAGTTATGAAAACTCTGTATATAAAATGCTTTATATTTGATCACGCTTCACAAATATACATTCAGATTGCAAAAGACATACTGTATCCAGTCAGTATCAGATGTCTATACATTTAGTACAATTTGGAACAGACCAATACGCTTTAAAGATCAAGCTCTTTTCCTGAACACTTCCTTTTGCGTCGTCCTTACGGTGTGTCCCGAATGTCTTCGTATGGGAAGCGACGAAGAGGCAGCGCGTGCCTCTTAACGTGATGCAACCACCACCGTGCTTCACAGCGAGGATGGTGTTCTCAGTGTGATGTTCAGCTTCCCACCAAACATAATGCTTTGTGCCGAGGCCAAAAAGTTCACGTTTGGTCTCATCAGAACGTTTTTCTACATGTTTGAGTCTGAAGTATGTCACACTCCAAACACGCTTGCAACTCCGTACAGCCCAGCGTTGTGAAACACCCAGGTTGTCTGGCGAATATCTCTTCCCAGCCTTGTCTAGCCTCTTGGTTGCTTCTATGACTAATCCCCTCTTTCCCAGCTCATTCAAATTCGGGAGACGGCATTGTCTAGACACGGTCCCAAATGATTCATATGCTTTCCATTTTTAAGTAATGGGATTTTTTTTTTCTTCTTTTATTATAACTAAACCATTCTACCTTTCCAGACCTGTCCTGGACTTGTTTATAATGCTGTGTGTTCGGGTTTAACTGGTCGCACTAGAAATAATTTAGGGGTTTCACAGCAACAGGGATGATTACTTTTTGTTTGTACATGATTTTGCACACTATGTTGGGTTTTCCTCCTGTTTTAATTTTATGGGCTATTTTGTGCATAGCGTAAAATTTTAATCCTAGTCCATTTCCGCTCCATTCCAAAATGTGGTTCAAGGTTGAAGGGGTGAATACTTATGCATGACACTGTATATTCATTTGTGACTACACCTTATTTGGAATGATGTTTTCTGTTCCCCTATTAAACCCCTCTATACACAAACCAGCGCTCGTCTTTAATCGTTCAGGTTACAGATTCTTTAAGTCCTTTTTACATCTGTGTGCCTTTAGCTGTTTAGTACGGTGGACTCTTTTGTAAGAGCATCTGTGTGATGACTTCATTTAAATGGAAATGTACATACAGTATAGCCTACAGATTTAAAAGCCCTTTGCTTGCACAGCTGATGAAGCACTTTTGTTCAAAACGTCCTGCTTCTCTGGAGACAAAACAAAAGCTCCTTGAATATAATGACTAAAGATGTCTTGCCATAAGGGATGGGTTTGTTTGGTTTATTTTTTTGGGGGGAGGGGATGTTTGTTTGTGGGTTTTTTTGAGGGGGGATGTTTGTTTGTGGGGTTTTTTGAGGGGGGATGTTTGTTTGGTGCCCTGCGATGGACTGGCACCCTGTACAGGGTGTACCCCGCCATGTGCCCGATGCTTCCTGGGATAGGCTCCAGGTTCCCCGCGACCCTGATGAAGGAATAAGCGGTTGAAGATGGATGGATGGATGGATGTTTGTTTGTGGGTTTTTTTTCTCTTTAGAACGATTGATCCAAGTTTTCCATGTGGCTCTCCAATGCTGATCATGTCTTCACTGGAGGAATGTGAGTTGATTTCCATGCTTGGCTTTAATACCCATTCCATCCTCGTTAATTAGCGAGTTAGTGACTAAGATGTGCGGCAGGAAAACGCTGAAATATGCAGTGCAGGACTAACACCTCCATTTGACTGGTTCTAACGAATGACAAACATTCATATTCATTTTCAATGGCGAGGACGCACCAATTCTGCAAACGTCGACTTTATTGACGCCTCGATTGTATAAATCGCTTCTGCGAGAGACCAAATGTGGACATTGTCGATCCTAGCTATGATAATACAGCCCTACTGTACTAGCTTGTACTTTGCTAGCATAAGTACTGTGTATCTTCACAAAATTTCACTTGAACTTCCAATGCATTGAGTTGTGGAACGCTAATCCTTATGGGAAAATACGATTCGCATGTGAAAAAACGTAAAAATGTCTGAGACGCTAAAAACCACGCGTGTAAATCTCACGGGAATTTTCTGTAAGAGGAAGCCTTTCCTATGTCGTGTCACTTACAGTTATAGTTGCTTTACCACTGACACTGGAGACTAGAGACCGACCGATATTGATACCACTGAGCTGAACAAACCGTTTTATTTAAAAACAATTTTATCAATTTCACTTCCTCCTTGCATACATAACAAAACAACTCTTATTTATACAGCAATAAATGGAGGTGTCTAAAGACGGTCATTCCCGCAATTCTTAAAACGCCCATAAGATGGCACCATTTATCGGTAGATCCGATATTACATAACCAATATCTGATAACGGAAAAATGCTTAAAAATCGAGAAAAATATCGGTAAAACCGATTATCGGTCGATCTCTACTGGAGACTCCTTCCATAAATGTTAAACACAACGTCTCCTCACAGAAAACTGAATCGATTACACGTCTTTTTAATCCGTTCATGTGGAGCGTCTTCAATACAAGTCTCGGGGAAGGAGCTGTTACTATAGAAATGTAAAAAAAAAAATAATAATAAATAATAATAAAAAAAAGAGCTGCAGTTATAGAGAATGAATCAATTAAATATCAACGTCTGACCAATCAGAATCCAGAATTCAGCAGTGTTGTAGTAGAGATCAGTGTATGCGGTGAAAAGGTCATGGTCATGGTCAGTGTTAAATTTGGCTTGTGTTTTGTTTTGTTTTTGTTTCTCAGCTCAAGCTTTGAGCACTGTGGGTTGGGAAAGACAGACTGCTCGATTGGTTTGGATTAATTACATAAATGTGCACATATGTTGATTGATGATGTTGCAATTTAAATAAACCAGGGGAAAAAGTTGTTCAGTCTAATGAAGGCAGCAGCCTGGAACATGGAGGTGCTGTAATTAAAAAGCTATTTGTCCTCGATGCTAATGTTTTTGCATTGTCCATTCTCAAGGACTGCGTTAGCAAGTTTACGTGTTTGAATAAGTGAGGTTATTTCAGGTCGTTCTCGTGAAGGATGGTCGTTGCTCAGCGGTTACGGTCCTGTGCTGGTGATGAACAGTTTCTGAAGTTGTTCAAATCGCAAGTAAATCGTAATTCTGACCTCCTCGGGGCAGGGCTTGAATTCGACGTCACTTCATCTGTCGTTCAGATACTTCATCTGTTTCAACATCCATCTTCTGTTCATTTGAATGCCTGAGGTGAACGAGTCCAGCAATCGTGACACAACAGTGTGATGGTATTCGTGTTGCGTTTACATTTCCCGATTATTTCGTTCCTTCTCTTATGATTATAGGTTTGCTTTTATTGGCGTGGCCCGCCCGTGTGTTGCCTGGAAAAACGGTATGATGACAACTATTCGATTGCGCCTAGAAAAACATGCTGAGATTGAATGCTTGATATATCGAGCATACACTGAATTTTCCTTTAAAACTTACAGGAATGTTCATGCAGCAGAGGCGCTACTTCCATGCACCTCTGGGGTTGGGGGTTCGATCCCAGCTCGGAGTTTGCATGTTCCTCCTGGTTCTCCGGTTTCCTCCTCCAGTCCAAACTGTCTCTAAATAGCATGTGAATGGATGTCCGAGTGTGTGTGTGTGCCATCGTGCCACATGATGGGTTGGCACGCCATCCAGGGTGTCCCCAGCTTTGTCCCTCGGACAGGTTCCAGACTCCACGCGACCCTGTTTAGGATATAAGCGGTACGGAAAGCAGATGGATAGATCTGGGAAATAAAACCACATGAGCTACATGTGAAAGCCGGGCCTTGCTCAAGGGCCCAACAGTGGCAGCTTGGCAGTGCTGGGGCTTGAACCCCCGACCTTCTGATCAGTAACCCAGAGCCTTAACCACCAAGGCACCACATTATTTACAAGCCAGGAGAAGGTTCTTCAAATGATTGAGTATGATGCATTGTTCTTTAATAAATAAATAAAAACTCAAATCGTTGGCAAATTGCTGTGGTATAATGTGTGTAATAATCACAGGAATCACTTTGGGACTGTTGTAATACGTCTGATTCTTTTCTGAACTGTGTTACGACTAATGGAATTGGTGGCCTTGTCAATGTAGTCATGACAGGTGATGTAGTATTCATAAACACACGCTCCAAAGCTCTGAAGCGTTCATGCGTCAGACAGCCGGGTGCAAATCACGAGTTATTCCCATGAGCCTCTCTGCTGTAATTCCCCAGAGACAAAACTGAGTCCCAATGAGGGACGCATTTACGCAGCACGCTGAATATTTCTGTCCTCTAATTAAAAAATGTTGATCCATTATACAGCGGTAATCATTCACGAAACTACATTCACCCAAGGAACCATTTTAGGTTTTAAGACAGTAAAATTTATTTTAAGAAATGGGACAGATACGTTACAGAAACTGTAATTAAACCGATCACGTACAATTACAACATCTCAGTGTCTTGAATGAAAAAGTCTGAATTTACATTGGACGAATGAGAATCCTTAAAATACTTAAAGTCTGATTTAGGCTACAAACATTCTCAATCTAGAGGCTTTTTATTTATATGTTTATTTTTCATTTTAAATCAAAATGTATTATCATCTGTTTTAGATATCATATCATACACATTTAATAACAGTGAGATTAAAGTGCACCGATTATGGTTTTTTTCAGAGATTCCCTTTCATGTAGTGTGAGTATAGAGCTTTCTGTGAACGTAAAAAGTCTGCAAAGTTTCAAAAATCGAAGCGCACGACAAACGGAGATATCGACTCGCAAACGAATGAATCGATTCTGAACGGCTGAATCGACTCGTTAATGATTCCAGACTTTACGTCCTGTACAAACCTACGTAGGCTCTGGTCTTCATCACTTGCTCGCTGACAGCGGTAGACCGATCACGACAGACCAATCAGAGCAGAGTATTCTCTCTGAAAGGAGGAGTTTAGAACGAATCGTTTAGAACAGATCATTCAACGAGTCGTTTGTGACACCGGCGGGAAAAAGGTAACGCTGCAGTTTAAATGATGAGCACGTCGACGTGTTTTTTGAGCTCGGATGCGCGTAAATCTATCGTACGAGAGCTTTAAAACAAAATCAGGCATGTTTATAAGAACGAGCGTATTAATATGAACCTGCATTACTGTCGGAACTGCTGTTAGGAAAAAATGAATCAGCTACGTTCTGACCAATCAGGACCTCGAATTGAAGCCCCAGGTAGACGCAAGCGATGGAAGGAATCGGATGGGAACTAATCACTGGGAATATTTGAACTCTCTTTCATGTCCAATTTAAAAAAATAAATAAATAAAAATTTAAATAAAACTCTGTCCTGTTTTTTTGTTTTGTTTTTTTTAATAAATGTTCATCAGGAATTGGCCTACGACGATATAAATATGCAAACCCAGTGTGTCTTTGTTCCTTAATCATTTCCACACCGCTGCTGATGATGTAGCGTTCGGAAATGTTCTCCGATCTAATTGTTACAGCTTTGTGAAAAAAAAAAAAAAGAAATAAAATCAATTCAAAAACAAACAAACCAACAATGACAATGACAATACCAATACTTTCATATTACCATCATAAAGTAGTAGCGATATGTGTCGTGCTGTTCAGTCCTAATTAAACACCTGCTGCTTTTAATTCACACTCCAGAAGCAGATTAGAGCTGATGGAGAAGAGCTGCTCTGATTGCTTCCCTGATTGATCATCCATGCTCATTACATAATAAACAGATGAACAAATAAAGAGCGGATTAGTTCGCCGACAACGGCTTCCACAACTTCTACAATCCGCATTCCCGAATACTTCCGTGCTGCGTATTGTCCTGTTTTCCTTCTCCGAGTCAGCTACAGTCGGCCTTCGTGACGACAAATCCGGTTAGACCGCAGAGACCATCCCCGAAATCAAGTTATCCTACTCAATCATTCACGAATAACATCGAGTCTCCATACAAAGCACTCCACAGTCACGGTAATGCTCCTATCTGAACTTCCCTGAAGAAATAAAACAGGATTTCATAAACCGTACACACAGTCTTCGAAAACAAGTTTAGATCTCGAACGTCGTCTCATTGAGGTGGTTTGAAAGACACACGGGGGTCATTATACCGTTTATATAAACGTGCTTGTCATCCTTTCTTCAGTAACAGAGACTCGAACGGTGGACGCGCCGTATAAACGTGCGAGATCATTAACGCGGACGGCTCGCTGATACATACTCCGATGAGTTAGAATGATTAATTACAAACCAAGAGAGAAGTTGGTTAAAAGAAATCACATCAAACACTCGCACTTAAAGCGGGTTGTCCGCCAAGTTCTCCCGCCGTGTGCGAGCTACACAGGCAAACCGCGAGGTATTTCAACTCCAAACGTGAGAAATGCCATACATTTTGCGCCGATTCTAACATGACAGGAGCTGCGTCGATCTCAGGGAAATCCCGTCAATTCAATTGGAAACAAGAGCACGTTACAGCATGTTAGCCTGAGAGATCCGACGACGTACCAACGCTCGACTGACAAGAAAACGGCCAAGGAGACTTCGGCATGTGGAGTCACGTAGGCCGGGAATCGAACCTCCAGCCCTACGATTAGAGGACAACCCGCCCTACCACCTGATCCACAGCCGTCCAGAATCAATCAGTCTACGAGCGTTGTAACTTTGCACAAACAGATACGTGACACGCTAAAAGAAAAGGAAAAACTTTAAAAATTAAAAAAGCATCATATGACCCCTTTAAATAGAAAGGTCCCGAAATAATTCGTATTTCATCATGTAAACTGCACACTGTCCTGAGTAACGTGATGAAATCTTCTCCGGTTCCACCTGGGACGTTAATCATGCTTTGTTCACCGGCGAAGAAGAATGAAGACGAACAAGGGCGAGTACAGTACGATTAATATTTTAGAGAGCGAGAGAAAGAGACTGAGAGAGAGAGAGAGAGAGAGAGAGAGAGAGAGAGCACATTCACGTAACTTTTCCGATTATAATTCTTATTATTAGATATCGTTCTTAATGTTTTATCGCACCTAATTTATAAGAGTTACAATTATGTACTGTACAAGACACACGCTCCTATCCAGGGTCTCTAATCTCGAATCTTTTCCAGGTATTCTGTCTGCACCATTCTATTATCGTTTCTCTCCGGTTTGAGAAAGGCGTTCAACGAATGCTCGGCGTGTAAGAGTGTGTAAGAGTGTGTAAGAGTGTGTAAGAGTGTGTAAGAGTGTGTAAGAGCCCGGTCCTGGACGCGTAGTTCATCTGACGTTTGATAAATACGCGGTAATGTATCTGACTGTCAGCAGACGGCGAGAGCGTTCTCTGTCCTGCTCGGAGATCTGATAAGATTAATGACGGTTCAGAGGTGTGCGTGATAAAGCGAGGGGAACGTGCGCAGCACTGAGGCTCTACATGTGAGGTTTTGTGTTGCTGCTTAACCCCAAACAGCAGTGTATACAGGTCAGAGCTGCAGAGAGGTGATTATCCCATTGTGTGCTTAATGGCCCTTAATGACAGTGCTTAATGAGAATTAATGAAGGCTATTATAAACACCCCTACATACACAAACTCTCTCACACACACACACAGAGAGAGAAACATACTCATCTAAGTGAATCTGTAAGTGTTATCTTTCAGAACGCCATTAAAGATCGGATTTTGTTTGAAATGCTACGCACGACACACGCACGTTATCCGAGAGATGTCTTTAGCTATGTTGCGTGTGGTATAATTAGACGTCTGCGTCCTGGAATAATGCTCTACAGTGAGTAGCGAAGGAAATATTCGACCTGTTTGCTTCTAATGGCTTCGTGACCATTTGCTAACCTTTCTCTGACTCTCTGAGTTGAATATGCTCATTATGTCGCGTTTCTCATTCCTTGTGTCTCGGTATCACCTCAGAACACACCACGGTCGGACGTGACGCACTGTCTGGCTCCTTTCGCATGAGTCTGGAGATCAAAGCAGTCTTCTGCCTGCTGAATTTCTAACCGTGACCCGGACGGCACGCGAACTCTTGCCTGGTGAGTTATAATCATCCATCCATCTTCTAACGCTTAATCCTTTTCAGGGTCACGGAGAACCTGGAGTCTATCTCAGGGAGCATCGGGCACGAGGCGGGGTACACCCTGGACAGGGTGCCAGTCCATCGCAGGGCACAATCACATACACACTTACACACACAATCATACACTACGGACACTTTAGACACGCCGATCAGACTACCATGCATGTCTTTGGACTGGGGGAGGAAACCGGAGTACCCGGAGGAAACCCCCGCAGCACGAGGAGAACATGCAAACTCCACACACACACACAGGGCCCCAGCGGGACTCGAACCCCCGACCCTGGATTTGTGAGGTGAACGTGCAAACCACCATTAGAGACCATCAGACTCCTGTAGGACTTCTAAGTGCCATTAGAAAAGCATCAAGTGTGTCTAGAACCAGTCACCTGAACCACCTGTGACATGAATCCACGTAAAAACACAACACGGGGGTTTAAAACTATTAGAAAATCACCAGGAAACAATAAAAATGGCTGAAATGGTTGAATGGCTGAGATTTTCGCTGGCACATTGCAGCGGTGTGAGACGAATAAAACTCTTCAGGTCGTGCTGTTATACTAGTCGATTTGCTTATCGTTTTCCCGCTAAAGCGCTAATGCGCACTTTTGTAAGACTCGTGGAGTTGGGACTCAGAAGTGTTTGTCGAGAGCTTGAGAACGTCTCGTGAAGGAAACGCGTAGTCGACTCCGCCGGTCCTCCTACGGCATCGTGAAATCCCTCATCGTACCGAAGTCATTATAAACACGCTATTATCCCGAGTTCGATACTATAACACACAACCGCTTCGAGCGCTGTCGTTCCGGGACTTTTTCCCTCGTCGGACCGCCTCTAATTCGGTGTTCCTCACGTTTTACAAATGAATGACTGGTTTAGGGGTTGCGATCGAAATCGGTGATTTATAAACGATTCATCTGCGGCGGTTGGTAAAGAAAACACGCAAAGACGTGATTCGTTTATTTATTTATTTACTTATTATTATTATTATTATTATTATTCTTGCTTCCGAGTTCTACCACGTGAGCACAGAACTGGCACGGCTCTCTGTCCTCCCCTTGCCAGGACGGATACAGCGATCGTGAGAGGAGAGGATGGAGTGATCGTGAGGCACGGTACGGCTTGGAGAGCTGGCACACATTAGCATGACTTTCATAGGCTAATTAAATGGCTGTCGCTCAAAGCGATCGATAGAGGGAGAGAAGAAAAAAACAAAACAAAAAAACTCGAGCCAGAGATTCGGCTCTCCACGGTGACCCTTTCACACCAATTGATATGTTTCAAGAACCTCCACCTCCCTCTTATCCCTCTGTTTCTTCTCATTTCTCTCTCTCTCTCTCTCTCTTTACTCATCTGTCCATAGACAGAGATGTTGGATGTAGAAAGGCTGCCATCATGTGACGACTAGAAGCCTTCCTTCCCTTTCCCTCTCCTTCGTTCTCGTTCATTTCCATTCAAACCCGGAGGACAAAAAACGAAATTTCCCGAACCGTCACCCGGACTTTAACTCGAACCCACACTTTATGCAAACGGCACAAACTCGATAAACCCTTTACTTAAACGTGACGCTCCGCCGATCGATTTCAGAATCGGCCTGCCCCGATCCGAGTGACCGTCCACGTTCCCATGATGCAACACTGCCACCTGTAGGTGTCGGTTTTAATCCCAGCTCTCTTCGTGATAAAGTGCTCACATTAGGAGCTCCCGAGAGCCGTGCAGTCTAGAATGGAAACACGACCATCTGCCGCCTCGTTCCTAGTTACGTTTCTGACGTGGGGAGAAAGAAAAAAAATAAATAAAAAATGCTTGTGGAAATAGAAGACTCAATTTGTTTTGTGTGCACACACCGAGGAAAGGAATGAAAGAGACGATAACGCTTGCTATCAATCATATCATGGGGTACTGCGTGTAACACATAATACCTTATAACGTCCGTGAAGTGCTCTCGGGTGCTCGATTCTGATTGGTCAGACGGCGTGGATTCGTTTTCTATAACAGCAGCTCAGACAGTAATGCAGCTGCGAATCCCATCCGATCGTTCCTGTACAGTACTCACAACTCGTTCACAGGGACTCGAAGTGGCAGATGCTCTACATAAACGGACTGGAAAATGTCTAACCCTGCGTATTGTTTGAAGGATATTTTAATTTGTATCTTTCTATTTGTTTTTTTTATTGTTTTGAGGAGGTTTATTTAACGTTTATGGAAGGAGTCTCCAGTGTCAGCGCGTTGGAATGGTCAGAGGCAAAGCTGCAAGTTCAGGTTTTCCGACATCTTCGGGACAGAGGAGTTTAGGCTTTTTCTAGGCGGTTGTTCGGAAACATCAGACGTGGGCCACCAACCTCCAACCGAAGAGAAAATGGAGGTGTTATTTCTTACCTGTCAATCATGTTGATTGACACATAGTGCCGGCGTATCCGTGGTCAAATATCCAATCCTTGCCTCAAGAAGGGTTCCGTATAGCATTTTCCTCTCGTGTCAAGATGTTGTAGAGAGTGTCTTTTTGGAGGGAACTTTCAACTTGAAAATTTTTTTTTTTTTTTTTTTTTACAAACATCTGAAAAGCTTAACTGAAATTTCACCTACGGAGCAAATGGAGTTCGTTTCCTAGCATGTCCTCCTTCTGTAACAATGGGCACACTCCGCTATTTTTATCGCAGGCATTTTCATGTTCCAAGCACAGTAGGTTGTGTGTGTGTGTGTGTGTGTGTGTGTGTGTGTGTGTGTGTGTGTGTGTGTGTGTGTGTGTGTGTGTGTGTGTGTGTGTGTGGTGCTGCATTTGGTGGCACGAAAGTCAGTAAGAGCTCGCTCACTTGTTCAGCTCCTAATGCTTATGTGATGACTCAGGCTCTGCTCTCGCCTATTAGCATCACCTCCACTGCTGATCCCTGGAGCAGTGTGTGTGTGTGTGTGTGTGTGTGTGTTGTGTGTGTGTGTGTGTGTGTGTGTTCCTACAGAGAATTACAGCACTTTCTGATTCAGCAGCTGAGATACTGTAGGTAGGCTTTAGCTCCTACACTGAAGTCTCTGTGCTCTTTCCTTTAAATGACACAAAATGGATTTTCCCTGCTAAGGAAAAAGACAGGAACATATTCATACAGCAACATAAGACATAAGACATGGTGCGATTATTTCATTCTAATCTAGCACGATGAGCACACGTTCCATGCACAGTACAGTCACGTGTGCTCATCGCGCTAGATTAGAATCCTTTATTTTAATCACACGTCAATGACGTCGACGTTGGAACGACATGTAGAACCATAACGACGTGTTCCTACGTGCCAGCTGGGCTCGTCAACCTTTCAAATCCCAGTTTAAACAAGCAACAACATGAAAAACATCAGCGTTTGAACACACACACACACACACACACACACACACACACCCACTCAATGGAATAAGGGTGTTTCTCAAGACAAGTCAAATCAAACCTTAATGTCATTCTTTCACATCACGGCCGTGTGTTGAGCAAGGAAAGAAATATACATTGTGCCTTGCATAAATATTCACCCCCTCGCATTTTTTTCTCTCCCACATTTTGTAGGTGCTGCAACCTGGAACTGAAATGGACTTAACTGTGATTTTTGTTCTCAAGGTGACGAGCAGGGGGGTGCACGGTGGCGTAGTGGTTAGCACGTTAGCACACCTCCAGGGTCCGGGGTTCGATTTTTGCCGGGGCTGTGTGTGCAGAGTTTGCATGTTCTCCATGTGCTGTGGGGGTTTCCTCCCCCAGTCCAAACACATGCATGGTAGGCTGATTGGCGTGTCTAAAGTGTCCGTAGTGTATGAATGCCCTGCGATGGACTGTCCATGGACTGTACCCCGATTGTGCCCAATGCTTCCTGGGATAGGCTCCAGGTTCCCCGTGACCCTGAAGAAGGAGTAAGCAGTAGAAGATGGATGGATGGATGGATGGATAGTGATGAGAAGTGTTGGGTTTTTGCCAAATGTAGAGCTTTGTTCAAAGGCTACAAATGTTCGATTTTGCAGACATATTTACATATTATTAAAAAAAGAGCTCAATATTTATATTTTTGTTTGAAGAAACAGATTGATTTCAGTTATATTGTTTAATTATAATGGAATATGTTATTATAATCATGTCATGAAATGGTTATAATCATCTAATGAACTTTTAAAAACGAATATAGCCTATAAATATATTTCTACATTGTAGACTATTTCATAATGTAAAACAAATAAATAAAATAAAATAAAAATACACTTTATTTTTTATTTGATTTATTTTTTTAAATAAATTGTTTTTATTTTTATTTTGTAATATATACCTTTGCTCGTGTTTACAAAAAAAGCACTGTGTATTGTATTGTATTGTTTTTAGTTAATTAAGAGTTATAAATGTCTAACGAGCTCGATATTAAACACAGGCACACACACATTGTCGCACATGAAACGCGTCACGACAGGGGCACGTTCCCCCGAAAGATGTCGGCGCGTGCTGATGGCGTCACGGCAGGGCGGGGCTGCGCCATTTTGAATGTGGATAGTGGAGTGTGGGAGGAAAAAAGGCTGAAGGAGGATTGTTGGCTGGTTCAGAGGGACTTCAGCTTGAGAAAGGTGGAGAGAAAATAAAGCGGCCGGAACACATCCGAGACTTATTATCCAGCACAGATTTTTAATTGATTATTTTGTACACAAACCTCGGGAAAGTTATCAGCCGCTGAGATTCCCTCCCTCTCTCTCTCCCTCTCTCTCTCTCTCTCTCGCCATGGCAGGTAACTTTGCTAAGCTAACTGCTAGCCTGCATGAACGTCACGATAGCTCGTTAATGCATCGGTTCCTGTATGATCGCAGCGTGCTTGAAATCTGACCGCGTTATTAACTACTCTGTATTGCAGCGGCGGTTCCCTATCGTCACGTGGGAATGATCCAGGAGCGGAAACCGTGCTCGTGCCTTTAGCTTAGCTTCTTTTTATCTTAGCATGCTAGCATCCTGCTTCTCCCTCCCGGTTCGTCCGCCCAAACTTTTATTCATTGAATCTTGTGTATGTTAATTCAACCATTTTATTGCATTTATTGTGTCTGGCTCTTCTAGAACCTCTGTACGTTGAATGTGCAAGAAATAATGTTAGCGTGTTTTTTTTTTCTCCCTCTACCTGTTTTCCGATATGATCGGACACGCGGACTTGATTGGTTAATCCCATCCCGCCTCCTGTGCTATGATTGGCTTGTCGTTTCTGAAGGGCTGTTAGGGAATGGAACGTGTTAGCCAATCAGATGTCAGGAGGCGGGAACTTTCGGAATATGGGTGGGGATTTTTGCAAGCTCAACTTGCTGCCAGTAAAACAGGCGCGTTATTGATTGTTTTTTTTTATTATTATTTTATTTCTTTATGCTTAATGATTACTGTATTTCGGTGAGATTATGTTAGATATATGGTCACTTACTCATCTGGAATAGGTTTGTAGGGATTTCAACTAACTAGGTGATGATTGTGCTTTAATAATAGTGATAATA
This sequence comes from Ameiurus melas, assembly GCA_012411365.1. Taxonomy (NCBI): domain Eukaryota; kingdom Metazoa; phylum Chordata; class Actinopteri; order Siluriformes; family Ictaluridae; genus Ameiurus; species Ameiurus melas. Next base: position 30,185,223 of record CM022763.1, read on the forward strand.
ATAATAATAATAATAATAATAATAACTTCTCATATTGAGGTTGTATGTGGGACCTTCCTCAGGTTCAAGGTCACTTATTTCCTGATTTCTAAAGTTCATTCATTCAGGACCGGAGCAACCAACGCACACACAATCTCCATCATAATCGTTCAGGAGGAGATCCGCTCGCTGCAACTCAGTGTGCAAAAGTTTGCCCCCCCCCCTCAATGTTTACTGGAGTGGGATCGAAGGGGGACGGCTGGATCCAAAAGCTTCTCAGATACACTCTACATCCAGTCCAGAACATATTTAAGCTTATTATTATTATTATTATTATTATTTTATTTATTTTTTAATGAACATGCACATCCCCACTCACAAACTCATTCAAGCTTAAGTTTTTAAAAGTGAATTATCTGACACGATTCACTATTAATTTCTTCTTCAAATTAGACCCACGTAATTAAAAACCCAGCCGCCCCGATGTGGCCGGTGAGGTAAATATTTAACGCGACCTAGATATGTCCGTATATAACTGTGTACGTGGCCAATAAAATCTTGGATCGCGGTTTCATTTCATCTGGAAGGGTGCGCAAACTTTTGCACTCGACTGTGTGGGCGTGTGGGAATCGCTACAGACCTTTTAAAGTTTTGTTCTGTTCGCGATTTATTCTGCCCTGATTGTGATTATTGAACTGTTTCTCTTCATGCAGCTTGAATATGTTTTATAAGATTCTTCTTATGATGATGGTGATGGTGTCGTTGTCTATAGGATGCCTTCGCGATCCACCGTAACTGTACGTTTACTTCGAAAATGTTGCTTTAATTGAATAAAACGCCATCGTCAAGGTTCGGAGAGTGAAGCGGTCTGTAATATTGCCACCATCGCGTTCATGTTGTTTCATTTCAATTTCATTTGCATATATTTACATATACGCGGAACACATTCAGGAAGGACTAACGGTGCGGCTGTCTTTATATCCCTATGGCTGTTTGATGGATGTCTGTTTGAAAATGCTGCAAGAGATCAGATGGTGCAGATATAGTCCTGTTCTAGTGAAAATCCGCTTTAACATTCCTTTTTAAACAGTTTCGTTAAAAATAACGATACAGTCTGCGTGCGCAAATCTCTGACGCCTTTTGGAGGCGATGAAGTGCGTAAAATAGTGGAATATAAATTGGATGAGGGCTAATCGTCGTGATTTTGCTTTGCCGACTACGCTCCGTCATCACGGCGAACCGGTTTATTGTGTAATCTGACGTTCGGTTTTGATGACTAGCCCATCCTGTTTCTTCTCTTTAAGAAACGAAGCGTTTTTACTCATTTTTCTAAACACACACACGAACGCCACTCCTCGACCGCGGCTGCGTCGCTTCCATCCAGGCGGCACATCCTGCTTTTCCACTGCGTCTTATGTCCGTGACGTTACATTTTCCTAGGACAAGCCTATGAGCTGTAAATGGGTCGCGAAGGCGTTCCTAATAAAGCGGACGCAGATTGTATGCGAGCCGGCGTATCTGTTTTATGCCGAGGAGTCGGGATGTTAGAACGAACCCCTCCACACGTCCGTGGGGTTCGATCTGTTCTCTGCGATCAGATCGGGTCCGTTTGTGGTTGTGGGCGGAGTTTAAGCCGTGCGTTGTTGTTTTTCCGCCGCAGGTGCCGGAGGCGGGGGCAACGACGTGCAGTGGTGCTTCTCGCAGGTCAAAGGAGCGATCGATGATGACGTAGCTGAAGGTAAGTGCTTGCTTTCTTTTTTTAACCTTGAAGTGTGTAGAAGTAAATTATTATTTATTTAAAGAATGTCAGTTTCAGCACAATGTTTAATCTTTTCGTAAAGTCGTGCGTAAACACCGCGCTAACATTTTTCACAGGATTAAAACGACAGTTTCGCCGACTTTTCTTCTTACGCGCGTGCGTACGCCGTAAAGTGCGAATCCCGACGCAGCTCATTTGCATTGTGTGACGCCCACAAAACTCCATATAAGGTACAAGAGCGCCAACAGCCCGGGGCGAAAGCAACAGTAATCGGGAGCAAGGAGAAATCAGAAGTCAGGGTTATTCTTCACTCCGCTTGCGGCGGTACGGCGTAAAAAGACTTCATAATTCTGTCGAACCCCGCGGAGGCGTATGTTTACTGTGGCGTTTTGGCGTCATTTCTATAATGGTCCGCTCATTGCTTATTTTTATTTATAGGTTTGTTTTGGCTCGCTTTCTCTCTGTCGTTTTACTTTTTATTCTTTACTACCAAAATGTCCTCGATGGTACTCTTCTATAGTGTACGTCGCTCTGGATACGTGGCTCACACACACGCCTGGTATTCGATGCACGATGTTTGCCCTGCACTATTAAGGAAGTGTGTGTGTTCTGTTCAGCTTACAGAGCAGAAAGGAAGACGTGAATCCTGCCTCGTCATGTTCCCCCATAACTTCAAGTCTAAGCGCAACGACTTCACTTTCATATTTATTTACTTTTTAAAGGCGATCCGAAGGATACAAATAGGCCGTGACGAGCGAGCGCGTTTTTCCGCATCGCGTGGGACGGATTGTTAAATAACCACCACGGCACCCCTTAGGCGTTATTTCATGCGGGGGCACAAACTTTCGAGTCATCGCGTCTATTCCCAGCTGCGTGGAAACTTTTATCCCCTTGCACCAGAAGGATTTTTATTTTATTGTTTTTTTCCAGTCGCAGGAGTCGGAAATGATCGGTCGCGGGTTAGAACGAGGTGCCGATCGAACCCGAGGCCCCGCCCACTTCACTCCGAAATACAGCATAGACGCGTTCGGATGCGTTTTTTTTTTCTCTTTTTCTCACATCTCTCCTTTTTGTCCGATCAAAATCGAATCCCTTTAAACCGCGCCTTGTATCCGGACTGTGTTCCGGTAAAACTTTTAAACAAATGTGTTGTTTTGCATATTCGTGTTCGATGCGAACGAGCTCATTACACTTCCCTAACGCTGCTCGTTTCACACCGATGCGCCACCTCCGCTTTTTCCAAATAACCTGAAGCGCCAACTAAACAACTCGTTCATTAAACGAAACAATCAGCTGTTCGTGACGTCCTGCGTAACTCTCACTAACGGCGTCGACGCCGCCCCACATGCCCGGACTCGTCGCCGGGGTCTTCGTGCGGACGCCCTCTCGAAATTTCCCAGGATTCTTCAGTGCACTGTACCAAGTGTCTGAAAAGCCGGGAACGAATAGATAAACGGCGTATACTTCGTTTTTGTATGTGCGTACGCGTTTACAGCGTGGCGTTTTGCGAAAGATTTTCTAATGAGAATAATGATGGTTTGTTTCTTTTTTTATTTATTTATTAAAGCTTTCCAGAAGCTTGCTCTCATTTTCACAGTCCTTCATTTCATTCTGCAGACCCAGACCCGTCCCCCGTCCCCGCACCCCTTTTGGTTCGTCCCGTTGGCTATTATTTCCTGCTTTGAAAAGATGGACGTTCTTTTGTACTCTATGAACGAACTCTCTCGCTCTCTCGCACACACTTAGAGAGAGGCCTCGGGGAGCCCGAGCTCACACAAAAGCCTCCTTCTTCTTCTCTCTCTCTCTCTCTCGCTCGCTCGTTTTGTCGTCGTGCAGCAGCGAACAGCCGAGGGTTAAAGCGTGAATCGGCCTCGGGCTCAGAGCGAGACTCAGACGGCCACACACCTATTTTAGAGCAGCGTGGGTGTGTGTTCGCCGTGTGCCGATATTCATCTCTCATCTTTTCACCGTAACTGCTGGTTTACCGCCAGCGTGGCGGTCGTCTGGTCTTAACAGCAGCGCCGTGTCTTCAAAATGTGTGCATGATAACGAGCTGTGCTTTTAAAATGTCCACGATGACATAATCTGCTGTATAGTGTACCCGGGTATTGAGTGTGTGTGTGTGTGTGTGTGTGTGTGTGTGTGTGTTTCCGACAGCTGATATCATCTCCACCGTGGAGTTCAACCACTCAGGGGAGCTGTTAGCCACCGGAGACAAAGGCGGACGCGTCGTCATCTTCCAGCAAGACACTGAGGTATCAGCACGCGTTTCCCATCATGCATCGCTCCACGCCGCATATTAGTCACGCGTTTTAGCATCGGCGAACACCAGTACGAGTTCGCTCGTTCAGAAACGCGCCCAAAAACGGACGCGGAACTCCGAAGCGATGCCTCGGTTGATTTGAACTACTTGTGATTCTAACTCTATCCGAAGGAGCTTGCCAAGTTTTCTGAATTATGGGCCCGACACGCATCACGTGACGTACACGTGAGTACAGCTGGAAGGTCTGCCAACAAACGGCGCTGCGAAAGAGCGCACGGGACAATTTCACGCGGTCGCGATTCCGCGAAGGAAATAAAAATCGAACTTTTTTTTTTTTTTTTTTTTTTGCCTGCAACAAACACACACACGCGAAAAAGCCCCCGAGATCGAAGCTGTTTTGTGATGATTGTTGACGTTACAGTGTATTAGGACAGATATGCAACACATTCGACCTACGAGACCGGCGGATGGAGACGCGGCGTGTCCGTGACGGAGACGCGGCGTGTCCGTGACGGAGACGCGGCGTGTCCGTGACGGAGACGCGGCGTGTCCGTGACGGAGACGCGGCGTGTCCGTGACGGAGACGCGGCGTGTCCGTGACGGAGACGCGGCGCGATAGTGACGCAAACAGTAACGCGTTTTCATCCGTAGAGGGTCTCGGAGGAAACGGTGCGAAGCATAATGTGTGTGAGCAATATTTCGAGCAATATTTCGTCCTGCATCTAACAAAATCTGTCTCCGTCCTTTTTTTTTTTTTTATTATTATTATTATTCAACGCTCCAGAACAAGGCACAGTGCCGCAGCGACTACAACGTTTACAGCACGTTCCAGAGCCACGAGCCCGAGTTCGACTACCTGAAGAGTCTGGAGATCGAGGAGAAGATCAACAAGATCCGCTGGCTGCCACAGAAAAACGCCGCGCAGTTCCTGTTGTCCACGAACGGTGAGTGTTTCCGAAGGCAGGATGCAGCGAAAGCCCACAGGTCGAAGCTCAAGAAGCTTTATGTCTGCTGGAGAGGGTGCGTGTCCGAGATCCATGATCCCTCACCCAGGTATCGAACGACTCTTTACCTTGGCATTTGTTTAGATCGTGATAATAGCGCGGTCGCGATCCGCTTCCAGATGCACTCTAGTAGGAAAATGATTCGACTCTGAATCGACTCAGTTACAGAAAACCCAACGAATCAACACCGAAAAAAAGGTGTGTGTGTGTGTGTGTATAAAACAGCACGTGAAGACATCTGAATGTGGAGCTCATCCGATAGAGTCCACCTTCAAGTCTCATAAAGCGCTTCGTTCCTGTTGTTTTGTTTTGAACCGACAGATAAAACTATAAAGTTGTGGAAGATAAGCGAACGCGATAAGAGACCAGAGGGTTACAATCTGAAAGAGGAGGATGGCCGCTGCAGAGATTCGACCACCATTACTACTCTACGGGTACGTGCATGTACACGCTCACACTCACACACACACACACACATCCCTCCCTCCCGAGTCTTACCTGCGTGTGCTCTGTGTGGTGCGTCAGGTACCCGTGTTCAGGCCCATGGACCTGATGGTGGAGGCGAGCCCTCGGCGTGTGTTCGCAAACGCTCACACTTACCACATCAACTCCATCTCAGTAAACAGCGACAACGAGACGTACCTGTCCGCCGACGACCTGCGCATCAACCTGTGGCACCTGGAGATCACCGACCGCAGCTTCAGTATCCTGCACAGGGCAAAGGTCAGGCTCGGGCAGAGGGGGTGCGTGTGTGAGTGCGTGAGGGGAGGGGGGTGGGTGGGGGCGGGACGACTGCACTCTGCAGGTACTCCTTAACTCGCTGTCAGACATCGTGGACATCAAGCCGGCCAACATGGAGGAGCTGACGGAGGTGATCACGGCGGCCGAGTTCCACCCGCACCAGTGCAACACCTTCGTCTACAGCAGCAGCAAAGGCACCATCCGCATGTGCGACATGCGCGCCTCCGCCCTCTGCGACAAACACTCCAAACGTGAGTCTCGCCGCCGGCCGGATTACTCGCACGGTCTTACGCTTAATACCGAGGAACGTACCATGGAGTTAATGTAACCTTATTGCTTAAATGTTTCCCGTTAAAAACATGTGTGTGTGTGTGTGTGTGTGTGTGTGTGTGTGTGTGTGTGTGTGGGGTCAGTGTTCGAGGAGCCAGAAGACCCCAGCAACCGCTCTTTCTTCTCAGAAATCATCTCTTCCATCTCGGACGTTAAGTTCAGCCACAGCGGCCGCTACATGATGACCCGAGATTATCTGTCCATCAAGATCTGGGACCTGAACATGGAGAGCCGGCCAGTGGAGACGTATCAGGTGGGGCCATGTAGGGAGTTTTACGGGAGACTGACTGGTTGTGGTCTAACTGATTATCGTGCTGTTTTCTTCTGTCTGGTCACGCTAATGTCCACGCCAACTAGGAGGAACCACCAAAGTCGTCCGGCGAACGAGTTTTCCCTTTCCTAATAAATCACCGTGCTTACCAGGGTAGCGTTATTAAACCCGTGACGGAGCTGTGACGAAGCGGCTTCCGTCGTGGGCATGGTAGAATTTCACCCGTGTTCATTTAACCGAAGCACAGCGGAGAAAGAGAGAGGCTTTGATGAGCGCTAATGTGCAGGGGGACCAGTACAACTTTTTTAGCTTATTTTTAGTTGGGGGAAAAAAAGTTCCATGTCATCACGGAGTAATCAAATGACTAAAATATGTCTATTACTAAAAAAATGCAATTAAATAATAATAATAATAAATGTGTTAGTTTTCGCACACAACATGAATTATAATATTGAACCTATTGTAATGTTCTTAATGCATCAACAGGGTGCTTATGCAGCATGTGAACCACTAGAGGGCGACGTCACAGCACATTTGATATTATAGGGTGTCCCAAAAGTCTAATTGGGACTTTTGGGATGTGTGTGTGTGTGTGTGTGTGTGTTTGTGTGTGTGTGTGTACACCACCGGTCAAAAGTTTGTGGACACTCAACTGAAATGTTTCTCGTGATCTTAAAAAAAAAAAGCTTTTGATCTGAAGGTGTAGCAGACGTGGAGAGAGGTGTGAGTGCAGCGGGAAAGCGAGACCTCGCGCTCGCAGGACAGTAGCGGACACTTTAGGAAAGTTGTTACGGTCGGTCGGAAAAGTCACTAGATTTGTCGCTATAAAAGGCAGGCTAAGCTCCGCCTTATACAGAGGGAGAGGGAACGTGGGGTTTTTTCGCCGAGTCCCCAAATGATGCACTGTTTGTGTTTTTTTTTTTTTTTTTTCCTTTTTCTTTTCTTGAAAACAATTTGCAAAAGTCCAAGGGTGAGAACCGCTGCACTAGCCGACTCTGACCCCACAAACCCTTCTGCTCTCCACAGGTTCACGAATACCTCAGGAGTAAGCTGTGCTCGCTCTATGAAAACGACTGCATCTTCGACAAGTTCGAGTGCTGCTGGAGCGGGAACGACAGGTGAGGAGGAGATCGGAACGGACGTCCGTTATGTCTGCGCGTTACGTTCGCGACCGAGCAGATGAGAAGATCGTTTAGCCAGATTGTTGGTTGTTTCTTCTATATACCTACCTGACGTGTTTTCTCCAGGGTTTAAAAAAAAAAAAAAGCAGGTTTATATTAACACCCTCGTTTCTATGGTAACGGCTGACCGGCAGGGACTCGTACGGCGAGGGTGGGGTCCTCTTATCGAGACGAGCCGCTCTTATCACACGCTGCAGGTTTAGAGGACTCGACGCATCACTGACCGTTGCGCCGGATATTCGGTCAGATCGGCTCGTGTAGTTCTGATGAAGGGAAAGTGCGAGAGCGCGCCGTTGAAGGAAAGTCACCAGCGACAGGGCGGTGTGATGCGGCCCGGCGCGAACCGGAGCGGGAAGCGACGCTTTAAACCTCGTCTATTCAGACGGTTCACTCTCGGTGTTGGAACGCCTGTTCTGTATTTTTCCGCACACACACGCGCACACTCACACACTCTGCTGGTGCTCACTAAATACACACACAGCTGGTAATGTTTACACACACACAGCTGGCAGCATTTACACACACAGCTGGCTAATGTTTTACACACACACACACACACACACACAGCTGGCAAAGTTTACAGATAAGTAGTGATGACTGCACACACAGCTGGAAATGTTACATACGTAACTAGTGATGAGAACACAGCTGGTAGGAGAAAGGGGAAGTTTGAAACACCTTCACGCACATGGACAATTATCGAGAGAGACACGTTCACACACGCACAGGGTGCTCGAAAAGCCCCCACACACACACACTTGTGTTTTTTTTAGTTATTATTTATTTATTTATTCTCTCTCTCACTCAGCGTGGTGATGACGGGCTCATACAACAACTTCTTCCGCATGCTGGAGCGCACGCAGCGGCGAGACGTCACGCTGGAGGCGTGCCGCGAGAGCTGCAAGCCGCGGCAGGTGCTGAAGCCGCGGCGCGTGTGCGCCGGCGGGAAGAGGAAGAAGGACGAGATCAGCGTGGACAGCCTGGACTTCAACAAGAAGATCCTGCACACGGCCTGGCATCCGCACGCCAACATCATCGCCGTGGCGACCACCAACAACCTCTACATCTTCCAGGAGAAGGGCAACTAGGAGCGAACGACCAACCTCACACACCTCCCACACCTCCGTCTGCGTACGTGCGTGCGAGTGTGTGACCGTGTGTGTGTGTGTGTGTGTGTGTGTGTGTGCACGTACGTGGAGAAAACGTTAAAGAGGAACTAGAGAAAATAGATTTTGTGACCACCATCACCACTACTGTCGTCATCTTTATCATCGTGAACGGGGCGGGGCGGGGCAAACTGCCGCCATGACGCTGTACCGAGACAGCCGTGACGCACGCCGTCCACTCTGTGTGACCCACAATCCTCTCCTCTTGCCCATCAGGCCTGGCTACAGGGCCACGTTGGCCACAGGTTCTGAAACATCAGTCATTTTGTTATAGTCTTTTTTTTTTTTTGTACTTGTCGAAACCTTCGAACTAGGAATGTGCCGATAATCGATTACGCAATACATCGCAATATTTGCATACATTAATATTCTTAACGTGTACTTTTCAAACACAGACGACAAAGTCCATAATCCCGTGCACCGGACGAGGATTCCGGCCGACTCCGCAATACGCTACTGTATCGCGATATAAATATTTAATATCGGCACATGCCTAATTCGAATGATCGAGTCCCTGTATTCTTTACACCTCAGCTCTTTTTTGTGCCATTAAAGGGTTTTTTTTTGTTGTTGTTGTTGTTGTTTTTTAAATCTTCTCAGTAAAATTGCCAAGTTGTTTAGGTTGTTTTAATTCTGTTTAAAGAATTTTGTCTTTCTTTTGCTCAATAAATACTCCTCAATACTGTACTCAAACCACATGGTTCCATTCAGCTATTCATTCCCGAAATACCCACAATACTTTTCACCATGCATCCATCCACACGTGCGTAAAGAACAGAGAAGGCCGGTCTCGGTTCAGACGAGCCCGTGGCAGTGTTGTAGTCATATGATTTGTCTGCAACCGTTCGTTTGACCTCGACATGCTCCAACAGACTGATGAACTCTTGTTTGTATTTTGTTTTTCTTTCTGTTCCCACGTCTCTGTCTGTCTCTCGTTGCAAGCTGAGAAAGATTATAGAGATTATGACGATGAAAATAATGGTATTTATAAACTGAACAAACATTACATTCAGAGTCGTGTCTCTTTTTTCTTTCTTCCTCCCCGCGGACTGAACTGAAATCTGGAGTACTGATTTAACCATCATTTTTATTATTTTATTTATTTATTTTTAACGATTTTTGACCCATTGCAGCAGCGACACGTTACCTGAGAACTCCACTTTTCTGCTTTTTCAGACAAAGTCGGCCAAACACGAATACACAATTTGCTTGGCAGGAAAGGGAAAAACAAAACAAAAAAATTAACCGAAGGGGAAAGGGCACGGGGGAACTTTGAGCGTATTGGTCGATCGATTTAGCGCAAGATTCGCACCTCAAGTTTTCTTGGGCCTCGTCTCTGGGGAATTATGCTGTGAGTGTTTTCTTCAGATGGAAAATCTAGAGCGAAAAGGTGCAGTCCGTCGTTCCACCCACCTGTGTTGACGGCGTTAATGATGTTGTGCAGCACCGGGCTCGTATTTTCCTGTTGAAACCTTTGCGTTGCCGTTTTAACGTCTTCATATTACTGTACTCTAAACCTGCAATTATGTGCTCTCGTGTTTACTAAACTCTAGCAACTACTTAGATAAAATTACAGGTCTTAGAAGCGCAGTAAGTGGTCCGTGTGTCGTTTTGGACTATCTGCAATGAGCAAAACGTGGATGGAAAGATGGAAAAGCTTGTGTGTGGAACCGGTATGGCAAAGAATCAGCTAAAGGAAGAAGTGTAATGAGATCGAGAACCCCGGTTGAAATGGGATCGTGTTTGAGAGGAATGTCCCAGTCTTTTGTGGGGGGGGATCAGTCAGAAATTCAAATGGTTTCCACTTCAAACCATCTGCGAACCATTATCATTTATGGTCCTGAATGGTATCCACATACCACCAACAAATTACCAGTGGAGACCCACACGGACCGTTACAGTTTCCATTACATCCGATACGAGTTCAATTCTACACATAAGACCATTACACATTCTATGCGTGTTTCTATTCTTTTATTCCTTTATTTATTCAGTAGGCCAGTGCCGCAGAGTAGTTTCTCAATACGGCGACCTATAGGCTATTCGAAGTCGGATTTGCACTTGATGCGACGTGTAATTTTAGTCGTACCGGATCTTTTCTTAGTAACTTACCGAGCTTTTAGAGATCAACGTTGATCTTACCAACAGTTTTTGTCTCATTCCGAGCTTAGTTGTCACTTTATATAAGGTCATGAGGTCATGGTAGCTAGCTGAATTGTTTGCCTCAGTCATTAGCTAGCATCACGTTGATAATAGTAGTTTCTTTCAGATCGATTAATTTGTATAAAAGGCGATGACGGGTAAACCTCTTGATCGGTGTAAGGCCAGTGTTTTGTACCTTATTTTATTAACGACTTAATTCACTCCATATGGAATCAAACCACAATTCTACTCAATACGGAGTGTTTTCTGAGCAATTTGCTAAGACATCTGAGGTAAAAGTTGTTCTTTCTGATTGTTTTGCACAATTTCCAGTCTTATTCGGTCTTTACCGTGTTTGTTTTTCATTTTCCCCTTTTTAATTTTTTTTTATAAAGAATCAAACAGCTACGTGCTTCCTCAAACCATATATATATATATATATATATATATATATATATATATATATATATATATATATATATATAATTTTTTCAGTTGCCTAGCAACAGTGAGCTCACGAATTTAATGACTTCCCATATTGAAACGGTGACGTGAATTGTCGTGAATTGACAAATTACGTTTTAAAAAGTACTTATAGACCAAGTGTCACTCAAGTACATGCATCACATTTATTTATTTATTAATTATTATTATTTATTTATTTTAAAGAAAGACACGTTTATATCCTTATTTTCGAAGAGGATCGTCATATACACAAATCCTCCAATAGGAACACAGTGTTCGTGCGCGCGCGCGCGTGCACGCTGGCAGTTTCCCCGCCCCCCCAAGCCTTCCTTTCAGAGACATGATGTCGGACGCTGCTGCTACACGAAACACAGGAGAGTCGGGATTAAACGGTATGTACCGTCGCCTGTTTGACTCGCATTACCCCGTCATTCACGTAGTGCGAAAGATAAGACTTTATCGTACCACACTTTGTGTTTTTTAGGACTTTTTAAGCGTCGCGTAACGTACAAAACGACGTTTGCTGAGTTCATAACAACTTAACCCAAGCATTCCCTATAGCGGTCCTGACATGATTGACACCTGTCGTGACCAATAATAATGCGCGGAGTGTTAACGAGGCGGGACAATCGGGAAGATTGACAGTCTGCGAACCAATCATAACGGCGAACGCTGTGTGACGTGGTCTCTGCTGAGCTTCATGTCAACAAGACGACTGAAAACATGGAGATTTATACACTTAAATTTTTTTTTTATAATTTCGAAATCCTTTAATTTATTATTATTATTATTATTATTATTGACGACTGAAAACATGGAGATTTATCCACTACAATTTTTTTTACAATTTCGAAAATCTTTATTATTATTATTATTATTATTATTATTATTATTATTATTATTATTAAACAATTAAAAATCCCAGTGCTTGAGAAAAGCCTGAGTTCCAATTTAGCTAGCTTTATATAAAATAATGAGTTATATATTCTTTTAGTAAACATATCAGCTCCACATTCGAACTATTTCATATATATATATATATATATATATATATATATATTAGAAATAGTTCGAATGTGGAGCTGACATGTTTACTAAAAGAATATATAACTCATTTTTATATAAAGACGTGTGTATATATATATAAATTACTCTTCAAATCTGAAACGCTTTTAAAATCTTTACAGCAGTTGCTTCTATCAATAGTTTAATCTTTATTGAAATTAAAACGAGGTGATATAGCGACATCTAGCGTTTCAATCGAAATCTCGTGTCGTCTCGCGAGATGTAAGCTTGCAGGTGCGCTACAGAATATA
>CM022763.1:30205339-30212839 GCA_012411365.1 Ameiurus melas
TTAGACCGAATTTCCCTCTCCGATTCACGTGCGTTGACCATGAGTACAGCTAAAAAAAAAAAAGTCTCATTTACCAGCAAGCGACTCTAACAATGTATTGTTTTCTGCAAATATACGCACGGAAAACTCCCAACTCGCACGGAAAGTTTCAGTAGAATTTTAAAAAGCAGCATTTAGCAGATTGTTCTTAACAGAACAAGTGAAGGGTAACGTTGACGAAGAGAATGTTGTGTGAAATGAGTAGCAAAAAAAAGGTTTCAGAAAGAAATTGCTACACCACCGGTCAAACGTTTAGACACACTCGGTCTTTATTTTTATTTTCCACATTTTAGAATAATAATAAAGTCATCAAAACTCCGGAGGAACCCAAATGGAACTATGGGAGTCATGTCGTGATTAAAAAATAAAAATCCAAAATAACGTAATATTTTAGCAGAAATGTATTCGTGGCGTTTTCTCGCCCGATTTCTTGAGGAATTTCCCCGAGATGCTTTTTAAACCGAGTTCTCACCGACGCCGCACTCTCGTCGGCTGCTTTTCGGAAAACATTTCCCACCGAGTCGTCCGTTTAAAAAGAAAAAATAAATAAATAAAATTTTTTGTAAATAAATTAGACAAATAATATATATTTTTTTTTTACAGTGAAAGAAATTAATACGTCGGCACGATTATATGTTTTGTCTACGACACCGATTTCGAACATTTAATCTCACACCTTCAAATCAAGAGATCTTTGAGGTCATGAGAAACATTTCCTTCTCCAAACTTTTGACCGGTAGTGTATTTCAGTTTGCAGATATGATGCAGTTTATGGGATTATTCGGTATCGTTACCTGACAGAATTGGAGCCGATGATGTTGTTATTATTATTATTATTATTATTATTATTATTATTATTATTATTATATATAAAGTGAATAACATGCATTGTAAATCTGTAGATGCGCCAGAGTTATAATAAAAATAACGTCTAGAATGGACTCCATTTCAAAAGCTGTGATCTAGTTTTGTGTGAATTATCTGTAAATGTGTGTGTGTGTGTGTGTGTGTGTGTAGGAGGCACTGGAGAAGCTGAGGGATGATGAAATTCTGATGAAGGACTCGGACTGGGTGGCCGACTGGTCCAGCAGACCCGAGAACGTTCCTCCCAAGTGTGTGACGCTGCTTTTTAACCAAAAAAAAATAAAAAATTTATTTATTTATTTTTATTTATTTATTTATTTCTTGCCGACCGAGAGGCTTCTGTCAAATTCCCTTTTTTTATTCCATGTCTAAAAATCTTTCCTGTGAAATTTCTGTCTAAAAAGTGCAGTTGATTTATCGCTTTAATGTCGATACACTGACTAGAAACAAACTAGATGTTGTTGTTGTGTGTTTCTGTTTGATTGTTAATCGTTCTTCATGAAACGTAAAGCTTCATTTCACCGAGTGCGCGTTGCGTGTCTGTGGCAGGGAGTTCCACTTCCGACACCCTCGGAGAGCCGTCACGCTCAGCATGCGTAAAACTGGAGCCATGAAGAAAGGAGGGATCTTCTCTGCCGAGTTCCTCCGGGTGTTCCTCCCCTCGCTGCTGCTCTCACACTTACTGGTCCTGGGGCTCGGGTGAGCACTTAAACTATACACAGACCCGCCGTCCACTTTATTAGGAACACCTGGACGTTCAACCAACAACAATAATAGGGGAAACATCTGGATATTGGAGCAATTCGGGAAAACTAGATGTCGGTCGTTTGTGATGATCATCTCTCTCTCTCTCTCTCTCTCTCTCTCTCTCACAGGGTGTACATCGGGAAGAGGTTGACGACGCCCCCTGCCAGCTCCTTTTAAGCGTCGACGTGAAGAAGCTCCCCAGCCGTGGCTCGTGTGGATTTAAGAGAACATCGCATTTTGTACAAGAAGCGTAGACCCCCACCCGCCCGCCCCATAATCACTTACTTTTAATCACCGTTCTCCTCCATCTCTCCTTCTGTATCAGTACAATCCATTTCTGCATCGCTCGGCCTGGAAAGTGCCATAAGAGACCAGGAGGAAGTTAAGCGCTCTACATCCCCTCCCCCTCCCCCTCCTTTCCCCTTTATTCTGTATTTTCAGGAGTTGTGATTACAGTTGTGTCGTGTGTTCGGTGTTGTGGACGTGGATACAGACGGGGCAGTGTTTTAAACCGGACAGCGTCAGAGCCGTCGGGTTCTCGGAGGTCGACGACGTGATCCCAGAAATATTCCACTCACGAAACCCGTAAAAAAAATTAATAAATATAAATAAAAAATTTTTTTAATCGGGGATCAATTAAAGAAAATATATCCGCTTACAGTTGAGGTATTTTGGATCACTTTAGCCGTTAAAAAACCATTTTAAAATCTGCGTATTTTCTGGACTCCTTTCGCAGCGCAGTGATTGAAGACCGTTCACGTTTCTGCGTTTTTATTTTTTACTATAACGCACGCGCACGTGCTAATCCAGTAGTTCTGGTAATTAACCATGTCCTTAATGATCCTGATCAAACCAGCACAAAACGTCCCGAACCAGCAACTCCAGCAACACTACTGAGACCGAAACGAAACTAGACCCGTCACCAGTAGGGGGCGCCTACTCAAGTGCCACTTTTAAATGCAGTCCAAATGAAAAATTGAAAATGAATGTGACTTATTAATTATGATGCAGCCTTTTATTTCATTCTATTATTCCAATTCTGAGCATTTTTTATTTATTTTTTCCCCCGGAAAAGCCCGTACGTATGTGTAAGACCCAGATGTTGAGCGTGGGCGTCTGAGACCTGTTACATGTGAAATGTGTCAATGTTATTGCGTGATTTATTTAAATTTGTGTGTGAGTAGATGGGAGTGGGATGAAGTCTGCGGTCGTGTCCATTCCATTTTCATTTCTTCTGCTCCAAAACGCCGCTCCACTTACTAGTGCTTTAATAAAGCAGTAAAATAGTGCTATTTTGGATGGGGAGGAAAAAAAACTCACACATTTTGTCGAGCTTGCAAATTAGCGGCTAATCCGTAAATTTCGTTTTTCTGTTCTTCGGCGTTATAGATTAAAGGTATTGTGAGGGGGGGAAATATCTTTTCCAGACCAGTCCTTTCACTCAGCCTCCAGGGTTCCTCGCAGCAATCAGAATAAGGGGTCTAAATCAAGGCTTCTTGACCTTTTTATTTAAAAATAAAAAAAAATACAGAGTACTGATTATTATTTCTATTTATTTATTTATTTATTTTAATAGATATATTTTTTTCTTCCCACCCTCAGAACCCATTTTGAATCAGATTGTCATTAGATCTGATTTGACGTTACTTACAGATGCAGTACCTTTTCATATTTGTGGACTGTCATGTCCACTACTTTATAATAAAACGAAAAATAAAAGTGCAGACCCCCTGTCTACGCTTCAGACCCCCTCTTCTAGAACCAGGGCTCAAGATATAAGCCATTGGTTTAAAAAAAAAAAATAATAATAATTATTAAATTAATTAATTTTTTATTTCTAATATATTCTTTGTTTTGTTTTTTTTCTTCATGGTGAGTAATTTGAGGTATCTTGGAGTAACCCTGGAGTTATACATTGAATAAACCACGCCCTTATCAGATATAACATGAATGTGTTTCAACCAATCAGATCGCGTGGTTGGAACTAACCGTCTTGATGTGACGACATTCGGTTAAGACTGATGTACACTACGCGAGACGGCTGCCACGCGTATCCTGAGGTCACGTGGCCGTCGTGTCTGCGTGTTACGATAGCACGTGACGCGGTCCGCACCTGAATAAACGAACTAGCGCCGCGTCTCAGATTGCACGCTCGTGTGATTATCCAGACCGTTATAATCCAGTGCTAAGAGTTTTCCTATTACAGTTAGTGTTTGAATTTTTTTTAAAAAAAAGAAAAGGGATATTTTGAGTACCAGTCTAGTTCAGTCTTGGTAAATATTTATGGATGTACAAGACGGCAGAGAGAAACCGTAGTAGCAGACAGTCAAGTCAGTTCAAATTCTCTTCATTTTTTCGCCGCACGACGACAAACAAGCCCCTCGTCCCCAGAGACACACCGGTCTTTTCTTTCATCCGCGTTGCCGAGAATAATACATCGGATCTAGAGAGCAAGCTAGGCTAGTTAGCTGATTCGAGCTAGGACGGGTAAGCGCGTCGTCCTGGCGACGGCGTGCGCGACACGTCTTAAACGTATAAGAACTGAAGACTCTGGGCAGCGCTTTGCGAAAGCAGCCTTGTAATTGAGCTGCATTGCATACGACTCCGCCCTCTAGGCTCCGCCCCAAAGACTATTGGACCAGAACGATAATACAGTCCCACGTTAAAACGAAATGTTTGATTATGGACTGTCTTTTGGAGTGGAACGGAAACGTATTTCTCGTCAAGACGAGGAGCATTTCGCGACCGAAACTATCAAGAGACTTCATCTGCCGTGAGGAGCGTGATGACTCGTACAACGATTCGTTCAAGACATGAGATAAAAGACCAGAACGTTTAGAGCGAGTACGGATCACCAATCAAATCAAAGGCCATATCGGGCATCGTATGAGGCAGTAGTGCAAGGATCACTGTATTTCCTCCAGAGCCTTCAGTCGTCGATCGTCATGACGAGTAAGTCTTGGAGCATGCTCTCAGGTACTGTAGATCGTTTTCTCCTATCAGGGGTTACTGATCAGAAGGTCGGGGGTTCCCAGCACTGCCAAGCTGCCACTGTTCGGCCCTTGAGCAAGGCCCTTAACCCTCTCTGCCCCAGGGGGCGCCGTATCACGGCTGACCCTGTGCTCTGACCCCAACTTCCTGACATGCTGGGGTATGCGAAGAAAAGAATTTCAGTCTGCTGTGACCAATAAAGACTCATCTGTAATTTCCCATCTATTTCACTTTCATTTCAGCATAGTCCTCGTACATGTTTATTGTTCTTCAAAGCTTCTTGAAGGATCCATAATGTTTGTCCGATTTAAAAAATAAACAACCCTTTCAGAACCTCAGTGTAACGTAGCCACGTTTTCTGATAGTTTGTGCGATCATCTACGTGATCGAAACGTTGCGTCTTAAAGCGAAATTGTGACGTTTTTGACAAATTGTCCTCCGTTTCGTTTTATTCCTCCCATAAGACGTCCTCATCACTCGGTCTCCTCTTCACCATTTTTGCGCACGTGCTCACGCCCCCGTTCCTGTTTCTTTCCATTGACGTGATTCTTTCTTGTCTTTTTGTCGTCTTTCTTTTTTTTACCGCTTTTTTTTTTTAGCTAGCGATAATCAGTTGAGTTTGTCGGATCGTTGTTTAGATTGTGGCCGAGCTTACAGCTTACAGCGAGTTGCTTTTGGGCGTGGAGAAACCTCTTTCACGAATGACCCGTGTCCGTGGACAATTCAGATCGTTTGGACATTAAATTTAATGAAGAAATCGTGTGTGTGTTTGTTTTTATTGATCCGTTTATTTATTTTGAGAGGGTGGGGTTGGGGTAGTCATTACTTCAGTATGCACATGGGTTCCAAAAAAAAAAATAAGATAAATAAATAAACAATCTGCAATTCCTTACTGAAATGGATTTATTCAGAATTTGATATTGAAAGTGAAAATGTAAACACTATACAGTCTAGGCAAAAGTTTTTGGACACCTGACTGAGACACTAATGTGTGTGTGTGTGTGTGTGTGTTTTTTTTTCTCTCTCCAGATTTAGTCTGCTTTTTGCCGTTGTAATGCGCTCCACTCTTCCCGGAAGGATTAACGCTAGATTTGAGGGCGTGGCCGTGGGGATTTGTGTTCGTTCAGACATTCCCCAAGAGCGTTAGTGAGGTCGAGGTCAGGCGCTGATGTTGACGTGAGGAGGCTCCAGTTCCAGTTCATCCCCAAGGTGTTCAGTAGGGTTGAGTTCAGGACACCTCGAGTTCTTCGCGGGGCTGGCTTTGTTGCACAGGGACACCGTCATGATGGAACAGGGTCTAGGCTTCTTAGGTCCCGTGAAGGTAAATTGTAACGCTACAGCGTAGAGGCGTTCTGTACAGTTCTGACCTTCCAGCTTTGTTGAAGAAGCGTGTGTGGGCGTCATGGTCAGGTGTTCACACTTCACCTGTGGACACATCTTTATGCAACACACTCAGGCTGTGAGTTTATTGCTCTATGTTGCCCCCTAGCGGACTAACAGAGTGTATTACAGTCTACAAGATGATTTTAATGTAGAGTGTAATTTGGGTTTGGTGGGCAGTATCAGGACCTTCTTCTGAAAAGGTTCCGAAGCGCTCATTAACATGCCTTATGCATGCTCTTCGGTAACTGCTCGACATTATAAAGTAACAACTAAAAGGAAAATGGATGGAGTTAATAGGAGTCCTGACTGTCCTGAAATAAAATTAGGCAATTAGAATGTAATTTATTTATAATTTTTTTTATCAGGGTAAATGGAAATTAAGTCGATTTGAAATAGAGGAAAAAAGATTCGATATGAAGTGCAATGTAAAGATATTCTGTGTCTTAGAAAGTATGTGAGATCTTCGTAAAATGATTTCAGCCCAAATATCATCAAGTGAGTGTAGTTCTGAAACCAATAAAGCCAGTGAGTCGTTTCGGAGCCGAAAGAGTCGACTCGTATTGCTGAGCTGAGTCAAACGAGTTGACTCACTGACAAAAAAATAAATCAATTAAAACCAGAATTCCCAATCAGTACTGGCTTTCCATTCTCAGTGATCTACTCTGCCCTCTAGTGGGTGAGACGAGAAGTAAAAGGTGTGTCCATGTCTGGCTTGAAGACCCGAGATGTGCAGAGGGACAAAAGCTGATGAATCTGACCAGTCAGTCCGCTCTCTCCGAACTGGAAATACAACACGCATGCAAGAATCCCATCAGGAACACGGATCGGGAGTGAGTTCTAAAGGCGTACGACAAGACGACATGTTCTCAGAGCTCACTAAGTCGTTGGTTCTTCATTGGGATTATTTCCTCATGTTTCCCCTCTATAAATAAAACACAAAAACTGACCACATGTATGTATTTTATAATCTAGGACGAAAGCCCAGTGAGACACACCCAGAAATATCTAATCACACACTAATACAATCATCCGGCCATCTCCCGGCGACCTATGACATCAGCGGGAGGAGCTAAACTCATGGGTTGCTCTGTCCTGATAGGCTGAAGCACATGTTCTGATGCTCTCTAAGGGAAGGCGGTGTGGGAAGTGTTGTAATCAATAGGATTTATGAGGCAGTATGATGAGAGAATATCGGAATTGTGACGTATGACATCACAGTATGCTTTTCCGAGCTACTCGGTGATGATGACTGCAGTCGTGAGGATCTACTTCATTATTATGTGGTGTGTGTTAAAGTATACACGTGATAATGAATAATGAATAAACTTCACGCTCTGCCTTCGTTTTCAGTAGTAGTTTGAACGTGGGAAGTAAAGGAGCATTTTCACCCGAAAAGAAGTCCTGATCCTTCAGAAGGTGTTGAGTTATTCTCTGTAAGAGCAGCTTCCGAGAGTTCTGCAGGTTTATATCAACGTG
>CM022763.1:30217839-30225339 GCA_012411365.1 Ameiurus melas
TCCGCAGTCGAGCATGGTGGTGGCTCGGTGATGCTCTGCGGCTGCTTTACATCCTCTGGCACTGGAAACCTGCAGCGTGTGAAAGGTGAGATGGATTCATTGAAGTATCAGGAAATTCTAGGAGAAAACGTCATGCCGTCTGTGAGGAAGCTGAAACTTGGGCGTCTTCGGACCTTCCAACAGGACAATGATCCGAAGCGTACCTCGAATTCCACCAAAGCTTGGTTACAGAAGTCATCCTGGAAGATTCTACCGGGACGTCACAGTCACCTTGCTTGAACCCCGTAGAAAATCTCTGGTGGGATTTGAAGAAGGTGGTTGCAGCACGCAAACCCAAGAATATTACTGAACTGGAGGACGTTGCTCACAAGGAACGGGAGACGATTCCTCAGGAACACTGCTAGAAACTATGCAGCAGGTCATAACAGCAAAAGGAGCTCTATTAAGTACTAAAGATGCTCGCCATGAAGGGGGGAATAATTTTGAAACCGGAGAAATCATTATAAGTTGCATTTTCAGTTGAATTTGGGGAAACCGCTTGAAGCATTCGTCGTGTCGAACTATTTCAATTACTTTTGTTTGATTTGTTCATCACAAACAGCTGAAAGTCTGTCCATTTTTACAATAAACCTTACTTGCAATGGGGGTTTTATCTATCTATCTATCTATCTATCTATCTATCTATCTATCTATCTATCTATCTATCTATCTATCTATCTATCTATCTATCTACCCATCTATCTATCTACCTATCTATCTATCTATCTATCTATCTATCTATCTATCTATCTATCTATCTATCTATCTGTCTATCTGTCTGTCTGTCTGTCTGTCTGTCTGTCTGTCTATCTATCTATCTATCTATCTATCTATCTATCTGTCTGTCCGTCCGTCCGTCCGTCTGTCTGTCCATCTATCTATCCATCCATCCATCCATCCATTCCTTCTATCCATCCATACACTGCTATAATTATTCATGTCTATATCTGTCTGTGATTATCCATCCATTCAACTGTCTGTCTCTCTAAATCTGTGTTCTAAGCTTCCCTGATTTGGACTGGTTTGGACATCACTGCGAAATCAATGTAGCATATCAACATTGAAATACTGAGCTCCTGTTACAGATGCAAGCTAGTTTACTAACAGCTAATGGGCTAGCTATCTGCTGCTGTTAGCTACACTGTACTAAATTCTGCTCAAACTCACCATCTTACTGACCAGATCATTCTAACCTTCTTTTTTCTTCAATGTCGCTCAATAGGTGTCTCCTCTTAAGACTCTTTCGCCAAAGTGGATTAGACAAATTGTTCATAGAATCAGACAAAATGTTCTGGATTAGATCAAATATTCCAGATTAAAGACATTTTTGTTTTCCTGGATTAGACAAAACATTCCAAATTAGAGGAAATATTCTCGATTAGATCGTTTTTTCAGGCTTGGAAAAAATGAGTCTGTTTTAGACAAATTATTTCGGATTAGAGAGACTATTCTGGATTAGAGACGCGATAGTCTAGATTAGATGAACTATTCTGGTTTGAAGAAATTGTTGTGTATTTAAAAAAATATATTCCAGATTAGTCAAAATAGTATGGATTAGACAAAACGTCCTAGATCAGATGAAATATTCTGGATTAGACAAAATATTCCAGATTAGATAAATAATTCTGGATTTGAGAAATTATTCATGGTTAGACAACATATTCCAGGTTATAGAAATGATTTGGAATGAGAATTTAAAAAAAAAAAAAAAATCCATCTTAGACAAAACATTCCAGATTAGATGAAATATCCTGGATTAGACAAAATATTTCAGATAACAGAAATTATTCTGGATTAGACTAAATATTCTGGGTTAGATAAATATCTCTGGATTACAGAAATGATTCTGAATTAGATTTTTAAAAAAAATCCAGATTAGCGAAAATATCCTCGGCCATACAAAATGTTCCAGATTAGAGAAATTATGCTGGATTGGACGAATTATTTCACGTTAATTTCCATATTTTTGTGTGAAATCTTTTCTCTGGATCAGACTAAATGTTGTCGCCATAATTACAGCCATATTGTGCCATAAGTATTGGCATATCGTAATGAGGGTTAATGGAGGAAGGAAAGGAAGGGGTCGGAATGGCAGGAGGAAATGGGGGTGGTGTTTATCGTTTGCATATTCATGCATATTCATAGACATTTACATTTCTAATGAGAGTAAAGGTATAGCTTGTGTTCCTAGAGCAGTTGTATTAGATTGCTGGGTATTAAAAAGACATGGAACACTTTATTATTCAACAGCATAAAAAGTGGTTCTCTAAGCAAGACAATGTGAAGTGAAAATTCGAATGCGTGTAAATCATTGCATTTTAGTGGGCGGGATTTTAGTAGGTGATCTTTCGAACTTTTACAGCTATAAACATTCGTTCCCTCACCAAACCTCTCTCTCTCTCTCTTTCTCTCTCTCTTGTAGACGAAAAAAAAACAAAAAAAAAACAAGAAACTGCAAAGTTACAGCTTTACGTCTTGACTGTTCCAAAGCACTGACACTGGAGACTCCTTCCGTAAATGTTAAATAAACACGTCCTTACTGAAAACCTCAGCACATCAGCGATGACACGTTTTCCTCTGTTAAATAGTGTTTTTAATCCGTTTAAAAAATAAATAAATTAATTAACAGATCTATACGGATCCCTTTGAATGAGCTGTTACTATAGAAACAATAATATATTCGAACGAGCGCATTTATATGAACCGTGTCTCAGACAAAGCTTTCACGCAAAAAAAACCCAACAACAAAAAAAATCAGACAAAGCTTTATCAGACGAGAGTCTTGGCTCGCGTGCTTTTGCGCTGCCTCTGAGGACATGCTAAGACTACAGGGAGCTCTCGATATCTGGGATGCAGTAACCATAGTTACCCAGCCCCGTCTAACGACAGCGACGGAGGGGGAACGGGAGCGGAGGAATGGCGGAGGAGTGATTCAGGAGAATTTGCTTCTCTCTTCCTGTTGCATTTGAGAGAGAGCGAGAGCGAGAGCGAGAGCGAGAGAGAGAGAGAGAGAGAGAGAGAGAGGGGAGGAGGAGGGGGGGAACACATTTAATAATGATAAATCAGTGCAGTTGATGTGATCTGGAGAAGAAGAGGAGAGTAAAAGGGGGGAACACATGATTTAAGGCGTAGTAACATGACACTGAGCTGCTCTCACTCACAGAGCTTCACTCGTTCGTTCCGCGTGGATGTGAGAGACGCTGCAGCTCTTTCCCTCACCGAGAGCCTGTAATCATCGACCAGATCAATATACAACTGTGGTGAAGCAGCTGGACTAATGCACTCTAATGTAACACCCGAGCACTCTTCTATCTATCTATCTATCTATCTATCTATCTATCTATCTATCTATCTATCTATCTATCTATCTATCTATCTATCTATCTATCTATCTATCTATCTATCTATCTATCTATCTATCTATCTATCTATCTATCTATCTATCTATCTTAAAACCACCCACCCTTATTTCTGTCCCTGCCTGTCTATCCATCCGCCTATTGTTCTGATTATTTATCTCTGTGTCTGTTCTCTTAATCCATCCATCCATCCATCCATCCCAGTGATCATTTATCCGTCTTTCTGTTACGCATTAATCTATTTGTTGAATTATCTATGTTTGTCTGTCTGTTCTCCATCCATCCATCCATCCATCTATTCATCCATCTATCCATCTATCCATCCCTGTAATTATTTATCTCCTTCTGTCTGTTCTCAATCTATCCATCCATTTATCCATCCATTCATTCTAATTCTTTTTCGCTTTTTGTCTGTCTATCTGTCCATTCATCCATCCATATAATTATCTACCATATAATATTTAGCTCTGTCTGTTATTCACCCATCACTCCATCTATTTGTCTAGTTATTTCTATCTATCTATCTATCTATCTATCTATCTATCTATCTATCTATCTATCTATCTATCTATCTATCTATCTATCTATCTATCTATCTATCTATCTATCTATCTATCTATCTATCTTAATAAAAGTTCTTGTATTTAATACACAGAGACAGGAAAGTAATCCAGGAGTGAATAATGGAGAGATTAATCGGTGAGGTTGATGAAACCGGTCTCCAACATATGACCGAATCAATCCCCCTTTTTTCCCCCCTTTGTTTCTTTCTCTCTCTTTTTTTTTTTAAAGCAGAGAGACAGACCGGATCTTCTTTGGTCAGATCGCTATCCGTAACAACCGGCCACTCCTTCTGTAGCTAACGTACACTTCCATTAAGACAGTATGTCTCACAGTAGTGAGATACTGTGGGTGGGGTACTGTACAGTAAGGGGTGGTATATATATATATATATATAGTTCTGTGAAGAAAAACGAGAAAATGTATTCCTAGATTTAACATTTAATTAACCCATTTTATGGTATGTTATTATTATTATTATTATTATTATTATTATTATTATTATTATTATTATTATTATTATTATTATTATTATTATTGTACTTTATTTTTCTTTATATCTCAGTAATGAATCCTCCCTGAGTTGCACAGAGACGTCATTGAGGGATAGCGCCACCTACTTTTGCACAGGTTAAGGTTGCGTTTGTAGACCATCTGATATCTTTCCAGAATAAAAGAAGCACATTTTCGCTCTGCGCTCCTTAAATAAAGAGTCCGAAGCCCTCACGACACTGCATATAAATCAACATGAGCTGGATATGATGCATTAACGCTTAATGCATGAAACTGCACAGACCTCTCAGAGGTCAGACTGGGGTGGCATGCTGGGGTGCTTCAGGGGTGGCAGCAGTGCTCTTGTGCCCCCCATGTGACCACGGTGCGAATTGGTTCTGGCCTGTTTCATTACATAAATAAAATGTAAAAACATCCGTGGCTCGCTTGGCATTCAGAAGCGTTTGGTCACACTGGATCCAATGTTTTCCTCCACCCAGTTCTTGGACTCGGGGATGGGCGTGGCTACACGTCTGTCCATTTGGAATGGGAACAGGGCGGGGGCTTTGCGCACGCGCGCTGCGCTCTTTCTGTCCTTCTTGGCGCATCAGCGGAGAAAAGGAGAGCCGACAGACATTCTTCTTTCTTCCCCTGTGATTTCTCTCCTTCTCCTTTTGCGCTTCGGCTCGATCGTGTCCGACTTCCTCTCCTGGAAAAGCGGTGGAGAAATTATTCTTTTTGGTTGACATTTTTGACGTCTATTTCAGCCAGAACGGTTCATCCAAAAGAGGGTGAAGATGTCCGGATATCAGGGCAAGAAGAACATCCCTCGCATCACTGTGAGTTCATGGAGAGAAAAAAATACTTGATTTCTATAGGGAGAGGGGGATTTTAATGTTTTTGTTGTTGCTTTGCATTGCAGGACAGATGACAAAATAAAAATAAGCTAATGCACAAGAATAATGTTTTTTTTTTTTTTTTTCCTATTTTGGAACCATTTCAAACCAGATGTCTGATCTTTAACAGATTAGACAGTTATGTGCAAAAATCAGAACTCGTTCGAGAGCTGTGTTCTGATATTGACTCGTTATGTATAATGTATTTTATGCAACTGTCGAGCTGTCACTTGAAAGGAGCTCGTGCACCGGCTGTGCACGTGAAAATATCATTCCTTTAAAGAAAGAAAGAAATAAATAAATAAATAAGAATCACTTCAAATCCAATCCAGGATGCTCGATTCGATCAGAGTATACACGCGTGCATGGTCATTTTGCTCATTTGACCCAGAGCAGCTGATGAAGCATGTCCGATCTCCTCTCCAGCTCTTTCAGTCCTGCTCTTTGTTCGAGCCGCTGCGGCTGGCGTGTTTCAGACCCCCGGGGTTGCCAGATTGGGATTCTATGCGCTCTCGGTTTTTTACGAGCGTTGGCATCGTGTAGAAGATACGCAGTGTGAGATTGCCATTCGGGTTGATGTGATGAGAGTGTATGGATGATTACCGTGGAGGAGAACCGTGGAAGGGTTTTTTTGTGTGCGGACGCTGGAATGAATTGGCGATGAAATCTGGCAACCCTGCGGCTGTCGCGGCGCTACAGTGTGTGTTTTATGTCGCATCCGCCCATCCGCAGCCAGGGCCAGCTGGGAGCGGTGCAGGGTAGGATTGTGGGGGGAACAAAAAAGAGAGAGAGAGAGAGAGAGAGAGGGGGGAAAGAGGGTCTAATGTCATCAGAATAGAGCACTAGTGGAGATAAAGTGCAGTGCAGTTAGAGATATGTAGGGCTGTATTATTATGAAAGAACCTTTGATTGTGTGTGTGTGTGTGTGTGTGTGTGTGTGTGTGTGTGGGGGGGTGGAACCCCAGATAATCTTTAGTACCTTCACGTGGAAATGTGTGTGATTGAACCTCAATCGTGGAGCACAGGCAAATTTTCTACGTCTACACGTCTTCACGGTGCCACCCCAAGCATTCGTACACGTCTTTCAGAGGGGGTTTTTATTTATTTATTTTTGACTCCACCTTAACGAACACGTACAGTGATGTAGGTAAGTACACTGGAAGGAGCTCTGGAAACCGGGTTCTACAGTTCGGGTCCACGAAACGAAACAGGTGTCGACGAGCGCTCCTGCACAATCATCGACACGACCCCCGATCGCACAGATCTTCTGGCTCAGCCGGTGGTCGGGGACATGGCTTGCATCATTACAAAGGAAGCCATTTTTGGTGGCATTGAGAAGACGAAGAAGAAGAAGAAGAAGAGGAGGAGGAGGAGGAAAGGAAGGAAGGAAGGAAGGAGGTCTTTGGGGGACGTGAGACGGCCTCTTTGCGCTACACGAGAGGGCCGTCGTCGTCCTTTGTGTTACTCAACCCGGAGCCGTGCAGCTGCCACGACTGAGTGTAGGAGCATGTGCTCTCACGGCACACGGACTGGTGTCCGGATGCCTCTCGCACGATTTTCAAAGAGATGAAGGGACGGCTGGAGAATGCGGGCTGGAAGAGAAAAGCGAGAGAGGGATAGAAATACGCGAATAGAAATAAAGAAAGAAATGGATAAATAAATAAATAAAAGGGTGGGGATTGATTTTTGTAGCTGTGAGGACTCTCTCTATCTCTATCTCTCTCTCTCTCTCTCACTCTCAGCTGTGTGAGTGTGTGTGTGTGTGTGCGTGCGAGCCACACCCCTGTTCCTCATGTCCATCAGGTACCAGCTGCCTGCATGCTGTCAGCACCGGACTCCTAACACAACCGCAGTATTTACACCGGATTCATCAGTGTTTTTAAGGAGCAAACACAATCCCAGAGGACGATCCCTCACTGAACCATCCCTCACTGAACCATCCCTCACTGAACCATCCCTCACTGAACCATCCCTCACTGAACCATCCCTCACTGAACCATCCCTCACTGAACCATCCCTCACTGAACCATCCCTCGTTCCACTCCATCTGTCCATCCACAGCTCGACCGAGAGGTTTCGGACTGATGATGAAACCCCAAACTGGCTTCTCGGAAGCGTTCCACACGTGGAGCTCAGCGATCCTGAAGGGATCC
>CM022763.1:30235339-30295339 GCA_012411365.1 Ameiurus melas
AGTGGTAGTGTGTGTGTGTGTGTGATGGGAGTGTCATGGAGCACTGATTTAGGACGATCTGGATCCTGATCCATGGTTCAGCTCCATTTCGTCCAACAGCGAGCTCATTTTTTTTTTTTCACCGCTCGTCCTGTTCGTACCATTACTCAGGAAACTGGAGAGCCACAACGCACCACCGCGCCAAACATGCAACCCGAAGCACTTAGCACAGAGTGTGCACTCGGATCTGTTCGCAATTCGGCCTCGCTAATCAATAACACTAGCCGATGGTCTTGCTCGTCAGGGCCTGTGTTAAAGGAATACTCCACCCCGAAAACTCTAGCACGGTTCACAGGGTTAGAAAACATCCTTAATACATTACGAGCATTTTTCAGACCTGGTGAACCGTATCGTGAATCGGAGCGTGCTAATACGAGTTAGCGCTCGAAAATACACCAAAAGAGTCATCTTCCTTTTTTTAAAAAACGCCAGACGAGCCAACCGATATAGAAATCTGGAACGAACGGCAGTTTGCCTAGGTGTTCTGAACTCTCTGATTTGAACTGACACCCCTGGAAGCCCCGCCCCCTCCCTACCATTTCACTAAGGTGATCACATTTCACTAATATATACTTTGAAGAGGTTCTGTGACTTTGGGCAGATTTTTATTATATATTTTTTTTACATTTATATAACATTTTATGGTTTTTGGCAGACGCCCTTATCCAGAGTGACTTACATTTATCTCATTTATCCATCTAAGGAGTTGAGGGTTAAGGGCCTCGCTCAAGGGCCCCACAGAGGCAGTTTGGTAGTGCTGGGATTTGAGCTCATGACCTTTTGATCAGTAGCCCATTGAGCTACCCCTATTATGCATGTCATTGTAAATCTCCACGCCACCTCCAAAATCTCAATAATGCATCATCGTGTCAATCTGTGGTTCTGGATGCTGATTGGTCGAGCAGCGACGTGTACATCTCCTGATTCGCAGATGTACACGTCGACTCGGTGACGGTGTAGGAAAGACACTGATGTGTTTTATACGGTGCGGTTGGTGTTACAGCGGGGCTGAATAAAAGGCAGCCTCGTAAACGTCTTTTAAAGGTTCCTGTAAAATTAGTACTAGGAACCACTGTGTTCTGTTTCAGCTTTCCTTTCCTGCTTAAGCAAGTCCATGACCCGAGTCAAATCTCCCACTGTCGACATTTGTTCATGAATAATTCAGCGTTCGTATCATTTTTCTTTTTCTTTCTTTCTTTCTTTCTTTCTTTCTTTCTTTCTTTCTTTCTTTCTTTCTTTCTTTCTTTTTGTTTTTGCTTCCCTCTAATGGTGCTGTGTTAATATTTATATATGAAACATTCTATTTCTAGAGTGAGCGCTTGCTCATTAAAGGAGCGAAGATTGTGAACGATGACCAGTCCTTCTCCGCAGACATCTACATGGAGGATGGACTCATCAAGTAAGTGTGTGTGTGTGTGTGTGTGTGTGAGAGAGAGAGAGAGAGAGAGAGACTGCAGAGATTATAGAGACAAAAATCATACCAGTTATTTTAAGTTTAAAAGACAATTCTACGATTCAACACTTCATTAAAATACACCTTTCCATTTCTTCATTTCATTTCTTTCCTTTCTTTCCTCACCATTTCTTCCTTTCTTTCCTTTCTTTCCTTTCCATTTCTTCCTTTACTTTCCTCCTTTCCATTTCTTTCCTTTCATTACTTTCCTTTCCATTTCTTCATTTATTTTCCTTTACTTTCTTTTACTTTCCTTTCCATTTCTTCCTTCCCTTTCCTTTCTTTCCTTTCCATTTCTTCCTTTCCTTTCTTTCCTTTCCTTTTCTTCATTTCCTTTCTTTCCTTTCCTTTCTTTCTATTCCATTTCTTTATTTCATTTCTTCCTTTCCATTTCTTTCCTTTCCTTTCCTTTCTTTCCTTTCCATTTCTTTCCTTTCTTTCCTTTCCATTTCTTCATTTCCTTTCTTCCTTTCCATTTCTTTCCATTTCTTTCCATTTCTTTCATTTCTTCCTTTCCATTTCTTTCCTTTCTTTTCTTTCCATTTCTTCATTTCCTTTCTTTCCTTTCCATTTCTTCATTTCCTTTCTTCCTTTCCATTCTTCCTTTCCTTTCCTTTCCTTTCCTTTCCTTTCCTTTCCTTTCCTTTCCTTTCCTTTCCTTTCCTTTTCTTTCCATTCCTTTCCATTTCTTTATTTCCTTTCTTTCCTTTCCATTTCTTCCTTTCCATTTCTTTCCTTTCCTTTCCTTTCCTTTCCTTTCCATTCCTTTCCTTTTCCTTTCCTTTCCTTTCCTTTCCTTTCCTTTCCTTTCCTTTCCTTTCCTTTCCTTTCCTTTCCTTTCCTTTCCTTTCCTTTCTTTCCTTTCCTTTCCTTTCCTTTCCTTTCCTTTCCTTTCCATTTCCCTTCCTTCCTTCCTTCCTTCCTTCCTTCCTTCCTTCCTTCCTTCCTTCCTTCCTTCCTTCTCCCCCTCCTCTTCCTGCTGTTTAGGCAGATTGGGGAGAACCTTATCGTCCCAGGTGGGGTGAAGACGATCGATGCCCATGGCCGCATGGTGATGCCGGGTGGCATTGATGTCCACACTCGCTTTCAGATGCCTGACCGAGGCATGACGGCAGCCGACGACTTTTATCAGGGCACCCGCGCGGCGGTGTCAGGAGGAACCACCATGATCAGTGAGTCTCAGCGGGACTCCCGGTGTGAAATAATCTCTCAATCAGTCCGATAATCCTCTCAATCAGACCACATGTGATGTAGCACGGCGGAGAAGAAGGCCTGGGTTACAACACACCCATGAACACGTGGAGCAACTCGACATACTTTAACATAAACACTTTGTGAGCGGATAAAAACAGTTGAAGAGATGATACTTCGCCTATGAACACACACTCACCGATGACAGATGTTCATGTTTATGTCTATCTATTTCTCTCCACGTTTCGGAATGCCCTCCTGAAAGCCTCCGCTTTGTGTCTGTGTGTGTTTCTGCGTGACTAGTTGACCACGTGGTTCCGGAGCCCGGTACCGGTCTGATAGCGGCGTTTAATCAGTGGCGTCAGTGGGCCGACAGCAAGTCGTGCTGCGATTACTCGCTCCACGTCGACATCACCGAGTGGCACAAAGGCATCCAGGACGAAATGGAGACGCTCGTCAAGGACCATGGTACGAGACACGCCCGTTTTAAAACCCCCAAAAAATCGAAACCAGAGTTCCCTATACACTTTACAACGATCGTTCAAGATGTTTGAGCAGGATTGATCAGATATATCCAACCAAATTGTTGAGGTTGTAATAGATTGGACCTCTGTGTATTTGTTGTACAGGTATTAACTCTTTCCTGGTCTACCTGGCTTACAAGGACATCTTCCAGCTGACCGACTCTCAGGTATGACTCTCATCTCACCAGCTCTCTTCCACTCGGCGTACGTCACACAGCCGATATTAAAACCAGACCCGTCCGACATTATTTACATCATGTGCGCTGCGAGACACAGTGTTTCCTTTAGATGTGAAGCTTTCCAGAAGCACCGAGCGAACTCCATAAGCGTAAGGACGAAAAAATGCGGGAAATGATCTTCCGAGACGCCATTCTGACTCACTCGTAAACAAACGGGACTCTGGTGGTCTTAGACTGCGCTTTCCATCTGGGTGAAGGTCTGGAGAAAAACCCAGAATCCCGGAAGGTCTGTCAAGGCCGGTATAAGTGAAAAAGTGTGTGTGTGTGTGTGTGTGTGTGTGTTTGGTCTTCTGCAGATCTACGAGGTGTTCAGCGTGATCCGGGACCTCGGCGCCATCGCACAGGTCCACGCTGAGAACGGAGACATCATCGCGGAGGTGAGAATCTCAGATACGAAAGACACGGTGGATCGACACATACACACCGTGTGGGATAAAAACGCCGGAGACTTTTAAGTTCAGAGACGTTCTGTAATGCTCAGACTTTGTACTGGCACGGCGAGCAAAGCATAACTCCGTTATGACATCAGAGTCATTAACGCACACGCGCTCGGCTCTGGACAGTTTCGCTTGTCAGAGCCGTCTCCGAAAATGAGGACGCGGTCCTCGTTGTAGTAAGATATATGTGCGGTTAAAGACATGGTGATTATTTCTTTCCATTTGTCTTGAGTGTGGTCGTTCGATGAAATTTTGATTCATTCATCTTTTTCAAGTGCTGCTTTTTATTTATTTATTTATTTATTTATTTATTTATTTTTTCACTTTCCGTCTGGATCAGATCGGCGTTTCTGCACGTCTCCGTCCGGGCCTTATAACGTTCTAGCCCAAATCGTATATATACTCGAGAACAAATAAATACATAAGCAAACATCTCATTTTAAAGAAATAAGCGCATTAAAATGTTTTTTTTTTTTGTTTGTTTCCTTGTTTGATGAACATATAAACCGCTCAATAATTTTGCATCACTTGCCTTAAAAGAAACATAACTAAGTAAATAAATAAATAAATACATTAAGTAAGTAAGAAAATAAATACATAAATATATGAATTAATTAC
The DNA here is from genome assembly GCA_012411365.1 of Ameiurus melas. Taxonomy (NCBI): domain Eukaryota; kingdom Metazoa; phylum Chordata; class Actinopteri; order Siluriformes; family Ictaluridae; genus Ameiurus; species Ameiurus melas. Next base: position 30,239,841 of record CM022763.1, read on the forward strand.
AAAACATTTTTAAGAGGCTAGAAGCTGTGTCAGTTTTGTAATAGTAAGAACATGCAACGAAATATAAATCCCCTCCTTATACGGTGTGAGACACGTCCACGTGACCATCCACTGCATTTTTCTTCATATTTCTATATGTCTCTCCATCGTTGTTATTTCTGGTTAATGATTATAGGAGCAGCGTAGAATCCTGGAGTTGGGAATCACCGGACCGGAGGGACACGTTCTGAGCCGTCCAGAGGAGGTACATCACACCGATTTGTGTTCACACTTGATCAGAATTTATACCTAATAAACTGGCAACTCCAGTGCATGGAGGTTGTCGAGGAGAATTTGCGCTGCTTGTGGTTAAAGTGGGAGGTCACGTCGCATAATGCTGAAGTTCTCAAACGTACACTGCGCTTGTTTGATGATTTGATGGTTAGAATGGGAATTGTATTGGTTTTAATGGAGACTGTAAAGGTCCCTGTTGGTCTCTTCTGGCCATTTTTCAGTCTAGTGGATACCATTAAGAACCGCTAATGATAATCGTTTTAATGGTTAGCTGATGTTTGTAATGGTATTTGTAGTGGAAACCATTAGACATGTAATTCTGTATTAATCCGCCAGGCTTTAAACCAATAAAAGTCTAACACTTCTGTCCATAGAATACCTTCATCTACGTCTTTTATGTTGCTTAGCAACCAAAGCCTACTGCTAACAGGCTACATTATGGGCATTGAAAAAGAAGAATTGACGTTATTATTATTAACTACTGTTAATAATTAATTCGAATGATTTATTTGCAGTGATATTATCACGAGTTAGCTAGTTTTATTCCACGTCACGTCATGCCTGAGAATGCCCTTATACCAATTTCCAAACTTTCCAAACAAAGAAAGCGCCCCCTCACCTGAGAATTCCCAGCTGAGCTAGCTGACTCGATTGTTGCTCACCAGTCACTCCATGGATTTCGTGATTTTGCGATCACAGGAATGAACGCAAAATCAAGCAAGCTACATGTTTTGGAGGATCTCCACAAATTGTATCGAAAGCCACAGCACAATCAAGCGTGTTTGTCCGCAACAATCACAAAAAAAAAAAAAAACATGGCTAACACAGCAGAACATGGAGGTGTCCATGTTTTTCGCAACTTTAGCTCGAACGGACAGAATTCGAATGATGACTTCTCGCCTCTGAGTTAAAAACGAATGCAGGATTCGTCCTCCTTGTTCTTCTCCATTGCCCCCCTCTCATCTGCGACCCGACTGTTCGGGAGCTAAAAATGTCCTTGAGGTCACTCGCAGCTTTCCTTACAAGGTCCATGTTTTTCTTTGGAAGCTCCACCGTGACCAAGAGAATGCCGGTGCTTCCCATAGGACTACATGTTAAACGTGTACTGGAGGGTTGAAAAGAAACGTGTCGAGAAGAAACATGTCGTTTCCCCCAGCAGACCGAAGTGTCTGAAGACACTGGGGTAGGACTTTAATGAAGGAATGACGAGGAAGGAATTTACAGATGGTTAGCTAGTGTGGATGTAGAGTTTTATAAGTCCGTTGAGGGTAAAGAGTTTTGCACGCTATACTAAGCGACTTCCGGCAGAATCTGGGATGTAACACCGCTAACGCTGCTAAAATCCCTCCGCTCCGTCTTGGCGTTTAGGTGGAGGCCGAGGCGGTGAACCGCTCCATCACGGTGGCCAATCAGACCAATTGTCCTCTTTACATCACCAAGGTGATGAGCAAGAGCGCAGCTGATGTCATCGCCCAGGCCAGGAAGAAAGGTTTGGACCTCAATAACAGGGTTGGAATGAAAAAAAAAAAGAATTCAGTCAATTTCAGATCATAAAACACGACATCGCATGACTCACTTTCACTCTGCTAAACACCAATTTTTGACATTTATATAGCCGAGACTCCAGAATTAGACAAGATAATTGCTGTATGATTACACGCTAGAGCTGGATCGATGTGATGTGATGTGATGTGATGTGATTGGTCGTCGCAGGCACCGTGGTATACGGGGAGCCAATCACGGCCAGTCTTGGCACAGACGGCTCGCACTATTGGAGCAAAAACTGGGCCAAAGCTGCAGCATATGTGACCTCACCACCCCTGAGTCCGGATCCCACTACGCCCGACTATCTCAACTCCCTGCTGTCATGGTAAGACTCGTACTCTGTCTTTTAGTCCTAATTATAAAATAAGCATTGGCCAGTGCCAGTCTGGAACCACTGAAGAGAAATCTGCAGAAAAAGGAAGAGAGTGAAGTCATGGGTGGCACTGGGTTTAGAACCGGAACCCACCCTGTTATGGGGCGGATCCAGTCATACTGTATAATCTCCTAACTACACACTTTCCATATACATTTGATTGAAGAATACATGAACGTTTTAGTATATTATGGGACGAAAACTAGTCTTAACTTGTTCAGTCTAGACGTTTTTGAAGTAAATGGGGATTTTTTGTTGTTGTAAGGAGTTTAACATTTATGGAAGGAGTCTCCAGGATCGACAGGAAAGCTGCAACTTTTGCAACGCTTTGGTACCATGATAATGAGCATGTCAGAAAGCTGGGGTCAGAGTGCAGGGTCAGCTATGATATGGCGCCCCCTGGAGCTGAGAGGGTTAAGGGCTTTGCTCAAAGGTCCAACAGTGGCAGCTTAGCAGTGCTGGGGCTTTAACCCCCGACGTTCCGATCACTTAGCCAGAGCCTTAACCAAGAGCCAAGACACCATTGCCCCATGTACCATGTTACCTTGTATCATGCTACATAGTTATTTTTGTTTTTGTTTTGTCTTATTAACCAATCTCAGCAAGAAGCTTAGTTATGGTACGGGTCAATCTGCGGTGGACTAAAACGATGGAGTTAGAATCCATGACGATGACGGAACCATCCGTAGCCGAGAGCCAAAGGAGCTAAATTGGCTGTGTTCTCTGGGTGGGCGGGGCATACTTCTCTCTCACTCTATCTTCAAACAATCAGAGCGACGCTAGACAATCGCAGCCGTCTGTGAGCTCATATATGTGTAAGGTGGAAGATCGCTCATGTGATGCAGCATGAGCAACAGTTTGAAGAAATCTAGTTGTCTTGGAGGAAGCCTTCATGTTTGCTTTCACAATGGTTGGTAGGTGTTGTTTGATTGGGGAAAGCTGGCTGCTTGGCTAGTCCAAATATGGAGAAAATGGGGGGAAAAATATAGAAGTCGGCATATTTACCGACTTTTCATCTCGGCGTGTCTACAGTGGCGACCTCCAGGTGACAGGAAGTGCCCACTGCACCTTCAACACCGCGCAGAGAGCCGTTGGGAAAGACGACTTCACCCTCATCCCTGAGGGGACCAACGGCACTGAGGAGAGGATGTCCATCATCTGGGACAAATGTGTGGTGAGTAGGACATACTGGAGGCTTGCAAAAGGATTTCTCTCAGTTTTACTTCATGCTTGGTTTTTTTTTGGGTATGAATTTGATCATGCTCTTTCCCCTTTCAGGTGTCTGGGAAGATGGATGAGAACCAGTTTGTGGCCGTGACCAGCACAAACGCAGCTAAGATCTTCAACCTGTACCCCCGTAAGGGCCGCATCGCCGTGGGATCGGACGCTGACCTGGTGCTCTGGGACCCCGACATCACCAAGATCATCTCGGCCAAGAGCCACAACCTGGTGAGGTCAAGCTGCGACGTCCGATGAGGGCGGGGGCCTGTTGTGATCAATTTAAATGAATACGAATAGGAAGTGACTACCAGTTGGAGTAACAATCTTCGTTATTCATGCTTTCCACATCCGTATTTATCCGTCTGATGAGAAAATATGAGAAAATGCGTTCCTAATTGAGATGGAGGAGAAATTCATGGTTGCGTCGTAAGCATAATTTTTGGGGTTTTTTTTCTGCTAGTCTAAATCAGTTGAACACCAGAACATGACCTGTTAATTATAATAAACCTAACATTATGTAATGACCAATTCTGGGTAGATCCGTTAGCTAATCAATTCATGAATTAATTCCCCTGCTACGTGGGGTGACCACACGTCCTCGTTTTCCCCCCGAACGTGTCCTCTTTTTCAGACCTTAAAAAAGCGTATAAATTTGAGGACATGTCCGGGATTCGGCTTTAGTATCATTATGATGCGTTCATGGTCTCATCATGTGTGCGCATATCTGCATTGCTTTAACGCCTCTCAGTAATTCCCGCCTCCTCACACACCGATTGGTCGATTTTGAAAGCCTTGCAGCAACTATTGGCCAAATTCCTGCCTCCCAACCGTTAGCCTACTCTCAGTGAACGCGCACAGACGAAGCGCTGTCCTGTGCGGCGTCAATCAGTTGCTTGATGATTACAGCCTAGAACCCCTAACTATCTAAAGAACACACTTCTTCTTCTTCTTCTTCTTCTTCTTCTTTTTTTAAAAACTCGAGTCAGTGACACTACTGTCGACCAACGTAGAGCAAATTTGGGTGACGTGACGCAAAAATAAACGAATGAATGAATGAATGAATAAATGAGTTAACAAGACAAATAGGAACGTATTTCCAAAGTGACCGTGCATGCTTCCATGGAAAATGAGGTGTGCTGGGTGTATTTAATAAGGCCATCAGCATACAGAGTCTTTTTTTCATTTTTTTTGCAGACTGCGGAGGTTTTTTTTTTTTTAGTGTCGACCGTACGTGATTGGTCGTGTTGTTCACCAGAGTCTGGGTGTGGAGCTCTGACTCATGGTTCAACGCTGATGTCATGCTAAAATGCTGCCCAAGTGTTGGATCATAACTCAACTGACTGTTGGAAGCCATAACAGGACGCGCGTGTGTGTGTGTGTGTGTGTGTGTGTGTGTGTGTGTGTGTGTGTGTGAAATGGTCTGAATGCATCCTGTATACTCTTGAACTATATACCACAGCGCTAGCCAGAAGGCGTTGATTCGTAGCACGTGTTACAAATCGCACGCTTATATTAACGCGCTCGTTTTTGAATATTTCATCGTTTCTATAGTAACAGCAGCTCGCGTACCGGGACTCGTACTGTTGACGCGCCACGTGACTTTTGACTAATAATAACAGGGTTTAAAACAACGTTGGAATGAGTCTCCAGTGTCACAGCTTTGAAATGCATTTTTGACAAACTCCGTTTCCACACACACACACACACACATTAACTTGATGAGAGGGAAAAAAACAGAGGCCGTTGAGGAAACGTCATTGTATAGCTGCCGTAATGTAAGCGATAGCATCGAACGTAACTATAAACGGATAAAAAGTGCGACGTGCCGTTATTTAGTGAAGAAACTGTTTTCGATTGTTGGCAATTTGCTGTTGTGTAAGAGGAATAAAACACCGTATGGTTATTAGCAGATGATCAGAGACCTAACTTGTTCCTCAACAGGAAATGTAAGTATAAATGGATAGAAATAAAACTATAGCTGTAAATATATAAGAAAAATGCACACATACGGTATGATTTCTGTTTTTTTATCGCTGTATTTTCTGTTCAGTCAGGAAGGATGCCATTCCATGAGGTATAGGAAAATTGGCCACAGTGTGTGTGTGTGTGTGTGTGTGTGTGTGTGTAAGCAAGCCCAGACTGACCTCATGCTGTTTTTACCTCAATTGGGACTTCGTCTGCCATCATTAGCTGTGTGCCAGTAATATTTATTGCGCTGGTCACGCTGACCTCAGCAACACACACCCTGCTGACTTTCTCTTCTTTTCACAAAATATCAAGGAAATGCTTTTAGAGCCATCAGTTTAACGTGAACAAGATGTTGATGCCACCCCTACCCCCACCCCACCCCCAACCCCCGCCCCCACCGCAACCCCGCATCATATCAGTGGAAATTGTAGACTTTATTTATTTATTAATGGAGTATTTCCTCACACTTTCTTCATCAAACGCTAATGAGGTGCACCATGTAAGACAGGAGCGAAAGAGCGAAGGAGAACAGGGACATAACGGTGAGGAGGTGTCATGGGGAAAGACAGGTCAGATACACGGTACGTTATAGCTGGGTTGATGCTGTATGATCGATATGTTGTGCAACAGAAGACCTCGTTAGTGTTATATTTGCCTTTTTACACACGGAAATCCGGATTAAACGACACTTAAACGATGTCTCTGTGTGTGCAGGCGGTGGAGTACAACATCTTCGAGGGCATGGAGGTGCGTGGAGCTCCGCTGGTGGTCATTAGCCAGGGGAAGATTGTTCTAGAGGACGGAACCCTGCACACCACTGAGGGCTCAGGGCGCTACGTGACCCGAAAACCATTCCCTGACTACGTCTACAAGAGGATAAAAGCCCGCAGCAGGGTAAGAAACCACATACGGATCCATTGTTACCATAGTTACCGTACTTTACCATTACCAAGAGATTCATTCCCAAACACATCGGGCCTGATTTATGCTCCTTTCATGAAGTTGCGCAACTTTGGAGTTGCGTGTACGCGTTCCTGCCGATCGGCCGATGAAACGTGTTCACGTCGTAGTTGATTTCCGTTTAGCCCCGCCCACAGAAGCTCAAAAGAGTGCTGGAAATGTCAAAATGACGAGTAAATGATGAAGGAGTGTCTCCTAAGCACGACATACAGGAGATCTTCCGGTAATGCAGCTCGGCCACTGCGGACGCGTCAGCTATCGAAGAGACGGCGTAACGTGTTATAACGAGCGCATTAACATAAACGCGTGACGCGACGTGATCACTACTGTCTGAGCTCCCGTTATAGAAAAGTAACCAACACCTCCTGACCAATCCGATTAGAAGATTCATGAGTGCTGTGATGTAAATGAAGATTGTATTTGATATGTAAACGTCTGTGTTCTGCAGCTTGCTGAGTTGAGGGGCGTTCCTCGTGGCCTGTACGACGGCCCGGTGTGTGAAGTTACCGTGACTCCCAAGGCTGTTACCCCTGCTTCTTCAGCCAAAACATCTCCAGCCAAACAGCAAGGTCAGCCTGTCAGGAACCTGCACCAGTCTGGCTTCAGCCTCTCTGGTGAGTGTAGAAACTAGAACTATGAGTGTAGTTAGCGAGCAATTAGCTGTAGCATCTCTTCCAGAGGTGTAAAAAGGTTACATTTAGAACCCAAAGATTGTAGCGTTTAGGAATCCTTAGACGTTATACGCAGAACCTTACAGTAGTGTTTCTCTATGAGAGAGGACACCAAGTAGAAACCATTCAGGAACCCCATAGAACCCCATTTTCCCATAAAAATAGAAAATCTAGAACCCTGTGGGGAGAACCCTTAAACGTTCTACGTAGAATCGCAGCCGTCTGCGAGAGGCTTTCGAGTAAAACACGAGAATGTTTTCCGAAAACGTTCTCATCGCAAAAAACTACAAACGGTTCTTCAATCTAGAACCATCTGGGGAACCACTGAGAACCCTACAACAGAGGATTCCCAGACAGAAAGAGTTCAACTTTTTTTCTAAAAAGTGTCCTTACTTACAGTACTACTACGCTAGTAGAAAAGTCTAGAATTCAAATCTAGAACCCTCTGGGGGAATTTCTATGTATATCCTTAAAACAGAATATTTCATCGGACCTGTGAGACATTTAGGAAGCCAAGAAGCCCTTCACCTCCTTAAAGAACTTTTGAAGAACCCTTTATTTCCAGAACCCTTTATTACCCTGAAAGCGATTATGTAGAACCCATAAAGGCCGTAAAGGTTCCAAGTAAAACCATACGACAGAGAGTTTTCTTATCAGACCGGGTTCCAAGTAATGCCATTTTACACACCATCAAATAAAACCTTTGAAGAATGCTCCTTTTCTAAGAACATACAGTGTGAATACACGATAATAATAACAGACTATAATAGGAAGCCTTAAAGGTTCTGCGTAAACGGTACAATAGGTTAATTCTCTATCAAAGAAGATTACAAGTGATAGGCCTTTAGAAAGCTACGCACCTTTACCTATCCTCAAGGAAGAGTGTAATTTCATACCTTGCTCTTGTCTATAGTTGTCACGATGCCATATAAAATAGAAAACCATTTAGAAATCTAGAACCGTTACCCACTTAACCCTTAAGAGAAGAGTTTATTATTCAAATCAATGGATCTTGACAATAATGCAAGGATTTCTTGGTTGAAAGAACCCTCAAAGAACCAGAAATGACTCTCACTATTGACTTGACTATTGAAACTATTGAAGTTTCCTGTTTGGGCTCTTCATTCTCCGCGTTGTCCCTCTGGGAGAAAAGAGAGGTTCCATTTAAAAAGGTTTCCTCTGAATAGAACTCTCGAGGAACCCTTGCATTATATTATATCGTGAGAACGTAGTCCAGTAGAAGTTTACGCTCAGTAACTGGATAAGAGTCACAGAGGTTGAGGCCTGAAACAATAACAGGATGTGTTGATGCGATGTCGTCATTGATATGCTCTGAAACACAATAACAGTTCAAAGTTCACGAGAGGAACACGGTCGTCGTCGCCTGACGTTGGTGTTTGCTCCTGTTTTCTTGTTCGCAGGTGCTCAGATTGACGATAACGTTCCACGTCGCAGCACTCAGCGCATCGTGGCACCCCCTGGTGGCAGGGCTAACATCACCAGCCTGGGTTAGAGCTCTCAGCTCCCTGCAGGAGATCAGGGGGTTGGGGGGTGTTTACAAGTGGAGGTGTTTCCGATACCAACGCTAGGTCCAGAGTCGAGACTCTCCACTCCCGAAACCCACTAACCCTCCTTTAATCTCATAGTCCCCTACTTTTACCCCATTTTCCCTCCTTGCCCCAAACCCCTAAACCCTCTCCTTTAGGAGAAATTTAACGAAAAAATAAAAGAAGTATTTGCCTCATGTGAAGATAAAAGTAAAAATAATTAACACTCCATATTTGAGCACCTTGATTGTATGATTTTGCATTTTTTATACTGTATTTTTTACCTATCGTGTGCCATTTTATAGATAATTTTTTTCCCTTTTATTTAACACCTTTTTTTTAATTGGAGGGGTCCAGATAATAGGCTAAGCGGTTATTGTTTACCATTAAAACTTTATTTAACAAGGTGAGTGGCATATAGAGTCCTAGCTTTGCGCACGTCCCAGTGGCATAAAGTTGTTTTTCCGTCATTGTAGGGTTTTAATATCATTTAGGGCCGTTAATATTCATTGCGTAATCGGCGACACGTTAAAGTTAAAAGGCCGTTTCTTTTTGTCGCACGCGAGCGCTAACTCGTAACCGTTCTGGCTTTTAGGCCAGAAATCGATCCGACTTAAAGTGCACCTATTATGGATTTGAAACGTGTCAAATTTTGTTTTAAAGGTGACGTTGTGCATCCGGTGTCACAAACGACTCGTTAAATGATTCGTCCTGAAGGATTCGTTCTAAAACTCCTCCTTTCAGAGAGCATACTCTGCTCTGATTGGTCAGACGTCCCAGTCTGTCGTGATCAGTCTATCGCTCTCAGCGAGCAGACGATGAAGACCAGAGGCGGGGCTTTTTTTTGTTACGAACCTACGTAGGTTAGTACAGGAAGTGAGTCTGGAATCACTAACGAGTCGTTTCAGCCGTTCAGAACCGATTCCTTGTTTCGGGAGTCGATAACGGCGTTCGTCGTGCGCTTCGATTTTTTTGAAACTTTGCAGACTTTTTACATTCACAGACAGCTCCGTATGTAACACGCTGCGTGAAAGGGAATCTCTGAAACACTATAATAGGTGCGCTGGAAGTGTGTTCGTTCGGCGTAAAATGAAAAACATCAGGACACAAGTGAAGCAAACTCGGGAGTCCTCGCGATTTGGCCACACGATCTGAAGCAGTCGAATCCGTACAGCGTTAATGCCTCGAAGTTAGTTTCGTGATTGGTAGTTGAGGAATTGTGCACTGTTTAGTCGTTTTAAAAGGTGAGCTGCGTGGAAATCGGCACCCCTTGTGCGAGGACTTTTCTGGCTCGTTTTAATTCAGCGTGATGCAGATGGGAAATTGCATAGACGGACGTCCTTTATTTTCAAAAGTTTTTTTTTTTTTTTTAAATAAAGTTTGCATTGTTGTGGTTGTTTTATATTCATGTAAAATGTGGAATTATTCGGATCGTAACTTCTGCCATTCCTGTAAATCGGGATTTCGGAGCCAGATCCGTCATCTTGGCTTATTATTATTATTATTATTATTATTATTATTATTATTATTATTATTATTATTATTATTATTATTATTGTGCTTCCCTTAATTTTTTTTTTTGTGTGTTTTTTAACCTTTTATTTTTACTTATTTTTAACTCCTCCATTACATTCTGTGTTAATGAATGTGATAATATGGATACGGTATTTTTTTTATTTGCAAACGTAACATCTTATGATTTTAGACTAACCTAACACTTATCTTTATTATCTTTATGCCTGTGCCTAAAGTAACAGAAGCGTACAGATCGTTTTAAGGCTTATTATTATTATTATTATTATTATTATTATTTGGAAATATTTTTTTTTTATTTTTATTCGATTAAACTTGCTGATAAAAAAAAAAAAAGTAAAAAGAAACAAAAAAAAAAAAGGAAGGCTATAGACGTAGAATAGCCGAAGTAAACCGATGCAAAGGTGCCAGATTTTTCTTCTCAACCCCTTTTCCGCAAGGGTCTTGTTCGAGATTCCGTGTCGCAGTGCCATTACAGGGGTGTGAATGTCAATGTTAGTGATGTAGTGCAATGGATGATCATTTACAGTAAGGGGACTTTCACCACGCTGAAATACACATCGACTGACCGCGTTTTCAACATGAAAAAAAAAAGAAAAGAAAAAAAATCGAAGGGTTCAGCCATTTTTTAATTAGCTTTTTTTTTTTAGCATGGATTCCGTCCGTACGGACCATGACATGGTTGTAGTGTTGTGAAAAATTCGTCACGCCGGGTCTTTTGTGTAACTCTCTCACGGGATCGTCAGGATCGCCCGTGATTTGAATCTTTTGTGTGTTTTTGTTGCTTTTTTTTTTTTTTTTTTTTTACCAGTCTTTCTCTCTCTTTTTTTTTTCTCTCCCTCAATACATCTGCTCTGTTTAATTCTCTCATCTGCAGAAATCTTGGCTCCTCTGTCGCTCACCTTTTCCTCCCCATGACTACATAAACACACACACACACACACACACACACACACACACACACACACACACGCATAGAGATTCGTCTGCTTTATTACGCCGCCTTCCCACGAGTGCGAGTCGTAAGCTCTTGGCTTCCCGTTCCGCAAGCTGTTTTAACTCTATAAGGAATTTGGAAGAAGATTGCGCGAGAGACGTAGCGCTGACGGTCCCGAGCGAAGGGGGTTAGCCAGGGGATTTCCGAATGGAAGTTAGAGAAGGATCAGAGGAGCGTGTTCGCGGCGTTCTTTACCTCTCACGGAATTCGGCCCTGAACGTGGGAGGGGGAAAAAAGGGGGAAAAAAAATTAATTAATTAATAAGCGTACGGTCCGAACGACATTTCTTCAGCCTGAGGCCCCTCTTTTCTTTGTTGATGAAATGGCTTCGGAGGCTTTACTGGGATCTCACCACCATTTTATTTCGAATTTCGTATCGTAGTTCCTTTACCAGTCCTCGTATTTCATTTAACGGACGATGTGTGTTTTCCTCTGTGATTTCCCTCCTTCCTGCATTCATGTGTTTTCCGGCGTTACCACGACTACGGCTCAGTGTTTGTCATGGCAACACACTCTGATACGTCGGAAGTTGCCCGTAGCAACCCTTCCAGACACGGTGCTATAAAAACAACATTGACTCATTTGGACCGTCGTCTTTTCTTTCTTTCTTTCTCTCTCTTTTTTTTTTTTTTTTTTTTTTTTGAAAGTTGTTCCACGACTGTAAGATAAAACACATGTTTTGTTTCTGTCTCGTCTGGGAACGGTCCAACATGTCGTCACGCGTCCGCGCTTTCTCATCTTCGGTGACATGATGTTCTCCTCTTGTCTGGGGGTTGCATGTTCTCGAAGGTTCTGCGTGTGGTGCAGAACTGGATAAGAGCTACACAACACCATAGACCCCTGCTCCAACCCCCACTACAACCCCCCACCCAAAAGAGTTAACCCACAGAGCCACTGGTGTATGCATGCATGTGCATTAAGCTGATATGGAAAAAAAAGACATGCCTTAAGCTTCAGGCTTTGCCTCCTCACATCATCATCATCATCTAGTATAGCTTTCAACATTCAACACACACACACACACACACACACACACACACACTTATACTTAACGTACCTCATTCTGTAAACCTGTATGTTTTATATGCCTCTAGTATGTGATGTAAGTGAAACGCTGTTTGCTGACTGGGGCTGAGGAACGTTTCAGCCCGAGTTTGTTATGCTGTTAGAATCCGTCCTCTTTCTTCACTTGCCCTTCCCCCTTCCCCCTCCACCCCCGAACCCCACTGTTGGCTGGTCGATCGTGTCTGTGGGGTTCTGAGGACGTTCGCTCGCGCTGAAAAGTGTGTCATGGATGGTGATGTAAAGTTTAAAAAAAACAAACAAACAAACAAACAAACAAAAAAAAACAATGGTGGTTTGACAAAAATAAAAAAGGTTTAAAAAAAAAAAAAACCCAGCTTGTAGTTTCCTGATTCTTCATGGTGACGTATTGTTCAATTCGCATTGTGGGAGTCCCAAACTTTCAGGCAGTGGTGGCTCGGATATTTATCGGAAGGTCATGAGTTCAAATCCCAGCACCGTCAAGCTGCCATCGCTGGGTCCTTAACTAACCCTTAACTGCCCAGCTGTATCCGGGTCTCGGTTGTGAGGTGCGTTGGAGATCAGGCAAATCAAGGAAACGTCAAGTGAGAAGTCTTAGCGAGCAAAAACAAACGAGTGAGAGAGAGAGTTTAAACAGACCAAAGAGACTACAGTCCCGCCCACTCGGTTTCTATTGGCTCACACTTGATTACATAATTCACGAAGACGGCTCACGGAGGTGAAGTCTATACGAAGCGAAAGCTGCCGTCTCTCACGTCCTTTCCCCTTCAGTGACATGAGCAAAATAAATAAATAAATAAATGATAATACTACGGGTAAGCCGTAAATGTTGGCGCCTCTGGGATAGGTGTTTACTTCTCACGTGCCACCCTCTTGTGATTGGTAAAACTTAAGTACTAGAGGTCGTCGTCTGATGTCCTGAGGTTAGAAAGGCGGCGTCTACATTTCGGAGCCATCTCCATCGACCGCTGAAGCTTAATCGAAAGATTGCTTTACCGTCGTGCGTGCTTCCTGTTCGTCCGTATCATCATAAAAACGAACGACAGATCGCTTGTTTAAACAGAAACATTTCAAGATGAATTGCGCACAAGTGTTTTGGCCCGGCGAGGCCCTTACACATGCGAGAAAAACACTGCTGATGAGGGGGAAATAACCGTTTAATCGGAAACAGCTTTGAAAAATAACATGCCGTATTAATGAAACATAAAGTAACGGCACCAGAACGATCATGAACAGCATCGTTTATTCGAAAATACTTTCGAAAATACACTTGCCTAATTAATTGCTCGATATAACAATTGCATCGAAATATAGAAGAGACGGAAAGACGATGATGGACCACTAGGTGGCTCTGTATTCCTCTTTAGAGCTTGTTCCCCCATTGTTTTCCATTGTGTAGTGCTCAGAAGTCAGTTTTGTCCATATCCTGATGTATTCGTCCATGTAGAGTTAGGATAGAGTCCAAAAAACCTGAGTCCGCTATCAAGAACGTTTTATTTCACAGGTTAATAGATAGATAAAGGTCATAGATAGAGATAGAGATCACACCGATCTGATACCCAGTTAGAAGCAATAGGGGCGGGGGATGGGGGGGGTGTTGTGTTTCAACCTGAAGCTATAGGAGAACCCTTTTAAGTTTCACAAAGAACCTTTTACTTTCAAATTCTTTAAGGAATCATCTATTTACTGGTGCTTTAAAGAACCCACAAATTGTTCTTCATAGTTGTGGCAACAAGGAACCATGTTATCTAAAATAAATTCTCAGTTATTTTTTTTTTAAAAAACAACAAATTAAGGTTCTTGAGAGTGGAGCCATGAAAACCTTTTCCAATTTGAACCTGTTAAGGAACCAAATTAAGGTTCTTGAGAGTGATTCCATGAGAACCTTTTCCAATTTTAACCTACTAAGGAACCAAAGTAAGGTTCGTGAGAGTGATGCCATGAGAACATTTTCCAATTTGAACCTGTTAAGGAACCAAATTAAGGTTCTTGAGAGTGATGCCACGAGAACCTTTTCCAATTTGAACCTGTTAAGGAACCAAATTAAGGTTCTTGAGAGTGAAGCCATGAGAACCTTTTCCGGTTTTAACCTGTTGAAGGTATGATACCTTCAAGAACCAATACACTGCTCTGAAGAACCTATAATGCAACATAAAGAACTTCTTTAATCTACAAAGAACCATATAGCTCAACTCAAGAACCCTACGCAATGAAACATTGGTTCTTGGCAAGCTGTAAAGAATCATCGAAGAACCTTTATTTTTAAGCGTGTGCTTTTAAGAAAAAGAACAAACCCGATTTTCAAACCGGATTTCGTTCCATTTCGTTTCACGAGTACAGCACATTCAAGTATGCAAAATGTCCTTATTTCCTGCTCTCAATTTTTGCATTTCGGGTTTGTAGCCCTATGTTTTGTGGCCGAGGAGTACTCCTGGAACTTTTAATTAGTTCCCTTTTGCAGTCTGTGAAAGAGTGATTTCCTCTCCACGTACGTGCTAGTACTGTATCTGTTGCCCAGTTGCAGTCTACATCTGAGGAACGTTTCTCCTCAGGGTGCAGAGCATGGCTGAATGAGCAACATGCTTATGGAAATGAGATCTAGTCAGGAGAACCTCAGGGGAACGGCCGAGAGGGGAAAACGAACACACCTGCCTAATGTGAAGGACGAGGGGATAGAAGTGGAAGTGCAGAACAATGTATTTTCCGCAATAATAATAATAATAATAATAATAAGTTTTTATAATGTTTATTAATTTTGTGAACAATCTACCAGAAACAAAAGTTCATTTTAGGAACAAATAAAAGCAAGAAAACATCCAGATGTGCAAGGACTAATCTGAAACAGAAACAGAAATGTGCATTGTAAAAGAATGTATAGTCTATTCTTGTTGAATTTTTATTTATTTATTTATTTATTTATGTGTCAAAATAGGCAGTGAAAAATGTCGACCCCATACACAGACGTATCAAAAAAAAAAAGTTTTCACACCCCTGAAGATCAGTTTGGTCAGGTTCATTCTGAACACATCCACATCCCCGATTATATAAGGGTGTACATACTTATGCAACCAGGTTACTGTAACGTTTTCCATTGAATTGATATCGGTGGTAATTTCACGTCGAGCGTGGACAAAGTTCCGACATGATGTTGTATCTTAGTTTCGTTCTACATCCCAAAAACCTGAATTTTAACAGGGGTGTGTCGACTTTTATATCCCCGCCTGTATAATCCAATTTTTCCACCACGATCACGCTCATCATGTCTCACACCGCCTGTCCTGCCGTCATGCCTTTCATGTCCACAAAGACGTGACGAGTCTCAGTGCTGGTCCTTCTCCCCCTGGCGCTGAAGCAACAGGCTTTCAGGAAGCTTTTACTCATCTGATTTGCCCCTGTCTGAGTAAACTGTGGGGCGGAATGAGTGACCGGACACGAAGGCGGGGCAGGACGGAAGGCGGTCTTGGGCAGAGGGGTGGCGGCGGTGGCTCTGCAAAAGCAGCAGCCTTTAAGAACGTTCTGGAAGGCTTTTTTGAACTCCTGGCTGAAGCAGGTGTAGATAATGGGGTTTAGGCAGCTGTTGAAGTATCCAAGCCAGAAGGTGATCTTAAACACCACGTCTGAGGGTCTGTGAGACGGGAAGATGGAGCCTGCGTGCAGACAAAAAAAAACGAATCAATAAAATGTATCTCTCATCATTAATGAATGATATTTCACAGTAAGTCCTCACACTGCTTTACATCGAGGCTTAAAGATCAGCTGGTTATTGTAACAGACTCGTGACAAAGACAACAAGACAACTAAAGTGTGTTAGGAATTCATTTCGATTATTTATTTGCTTGTTTGATTTCATGCATCACTACACAAGCGCGCACGACGGGGCGCACGATCCTCCGGGTACTCCGGTTTCCTCCCCCAGTCCAAACACATGCATGGTAGGCTGATTGGTGTGTCTAAAGTGTCTGTAGTGTATGAATGGGTGTGTGTGTGTGTGTATGTGATTGTGCCCTGCGATGGACTGGCACCATGTCCAGGGTGTACCCCGCCTCGTGCCCCATGCTCCCTGCTCCCTGGGATAGACTCCAGGTTCCCCGCGACCCTGAAAAGGATAAAGCGGTATAGAAGCTGGATGGATGGATGGATGGATCATCACTACACTACAAACCTTAGTACCTTTGTTCTCCCTGTGCTTTGAGGTCTCCTCCAGGTACTCTTCCACCAGACCCCCCTAGTCTGAAGACATACATTGGAGACTGATTGGCATTTCCAAATTGTCTATAGTGTGTGTGATTGTGCCCTGCGATCTGTTGGCACCCCCTCCAAAGCGTCCCTGCCTCGTGCCCTAGAGTTCCCTGGGAGAGACTCCAAGCTCCTCATGACCCTGTGAAGGATAAGCGGTGTGGAAAATGGATGGATGGATGGCTGTTAGAATACAGACCACTATTACCTCCAAAAATAAAAACAAAGCCATGTTTTGAGACACCAATTTATCCGTCACTGTATTATTAAGGCTGCGTAGCTTATAAATACGTACACACAAATTGCTATTTGCTGTGTGACATTATCACAACGAGCCCATTCAAACAAATAGATCTGCACTGTGTATTCATCTCCAATCCCACAATGCATTTTATCTTTGCGTCAAAGCCCCATTGAAATGCACACACACTGCAGTAAAAGAGCTCTTTCTACAGTCCTTTACACACAGCAGCTGACAGAAGGATGAAATGAGAAGGGTATATGAAGAACTGCTCACAAACGAATCGTACCAAAGAAACGAAAACGTACTGCAATAACGACAACTTTGCCCCGGTGAATGAGAGCCAGCTCGCATTTTTCCCACAGTGCTTCACTATCCACGGTCGTACTCTTTACATGTTAATAATACAGAATGTGTATAATCCTTCAGAAATATCCACAATTATAACATCATAGACATCAGTTGCATCAAAGGAAAGAGATAAGAATGTAATATTCCGCTTGTACCGCGGTTAGCACGCCTCAAGACATCGTCCTTAGAACGCTCGTGTGTGTGGAACTAATTTATTACGCATCCCATCTCAAGTGTCTGCTGCTAATTCCGAAACATTTTAGAGCTAGTAACGGGGCTACACTTATGGGAGGGAGAGAGAGGGAGAGGGAGAGGGAGGGAGGAGGGAGAGAGAGAGAGAGAGAGGGAGAGGAGAGAGAGAGAGAGAGAGGGAGGAGAGAGAGGAGAGAGAGAAGAGGAGGGAGGGAGAGGAGGAGAGAGAGAGAGAGAGGGAGGAGAAAAGGGGGAGAGGAGGGAGGGAAGGAGAGGGAGAGAGAGGGAGAGGGAGGAGAGAGGAGAGGGAGAGGGAGAGGGAGGGAGAGGGAGAGGAGAGGAGAGGGAGGGAGAGAGAGAGAGAGGGAGGGAGAGAGAGAGAGAGGAGGGAGAGAGGGAGGGAGGGAGAGGGAGAGGAGAGAGAGAGAGAGAGAGAGAGAGAGGGAGGGGGAGAGAGAGAGGGAGAGAGAGAGAGTGTGTGTGAGAGAGGGAGGGAGAGAGAGAGAGGGTGAGAGAGAGAGAGAGAGGGTGAGAGAGAGAGAGAGAGAGAGAGACTGCAGAGATTATAGAGACAAAAATTATGCCAGTTTTTAAGTTAAGAAAAGACAATTCTACAATTCAACACTTCACTAAAATACACCTTTGTCTTCTCTATTACCCGTTCCTTTCATTTCTTTCCTTTTCATTTCTTTCCTTTTCATTTCTTTCCTTTTCGTTTATTTCCCTTTCTTTCCTTCATTCCCTTTGCTTTCATTTCATTTCCTTTCTTTTCTTTCATCTCCTTTCAACTTCCTTTCTTTCCTTTCAATTTCTTCCTTTCCTTTCTATTTATTTCCCTTTCCTTCATTTCATTTCCTTTCGTTTCATTCCATTCCATTTCCATTTCTTCCTTTCCTTTCCCCCCGTTTATGTTGATAATATAAAAGTAGAATATATAAAGGGGTCAGTGGTGGCTTGGAGGTTAAAGCTCTTCTCTGGGTTACTGATCGGAAGGTCGGGGCGTTTCTTATCCTGTCTGACCCCATGCTCTGACCCCAATCTCCTGACATGCTGGGGCATGTGAAGAAAAGAATTTCACTGAGTCTAATCAAAGTTATTTATTCTGTGCGTGTCTTCTTAAAGTTCTGACAGCATTATGTCTATAACTCCGATTCATTGCAGTTCCTATTAAAAGGATTTTTTTAATAGTAAATTCCTGTTCTCCCTTTTACGTTCTAGCAGCTATAAACAATTGTTTCCTCACCAACCTTACGTTTTTTAGACAATAAGCGCACCTTGTCATGTTACAGTGTACAGAAGAGTTCTACCTGTGTTGGAAAACATAAAGTTAGAGAGTTATCTCGAACTCTGAGACTGGAGACTCCTTCCACAAATGTTGAATAAACATCTCCTTACAGAAAACTTCACCATGTCAGTGATTACGACGCGTCCGCTCTACAAGTCCCTGTGACGATGCGCACCAATGCAATGCACTGTGATTTACAACTGACCAATCAGAGCTGAGAATCAAACAGTGCTGTGGTGTATAAAGACTATAGTACGTGTTTAGAACTGGTCAGAATCTTTTTATTTGTCAATACATAAGCCGTACTGTACTCACTGATGGGCAGCACGAGGAAGAAGGGAAACCAGCAGAGGACGAAGCAGCCCACCACGATGCCCAGGGTCTTCGCCGCTTTCATCTCCCTCGAGAATGTGAGCAGCTTCACGAGGGCGCCATAGGAGCGACATTTCCTACTCCCGTCATCTTCCTTTCCACTCTCGGAACGACGTCTCCGAGCATTGCCACGGTGGATCCTGAACACCACCCTGTCCTTTGCGTCGCTGTGCCGCTGCCCATCATTGAGACTTCTTGCTCTCCTGTGTGCCACCACGTAGACTTTACAGTACATGACTAATATTACGGTGAGGGGAACGTAGAAGGAGCAGGCGGCCGAGAACACGGCATATCCTGGGTCTTCGTTGACGCTACACACCGATTCGTCGTCAGGCATCGGCTCTCTCCAGCCAAACAGTGGCCCGACAGAAATGCCAGCCGACGCCACCCAGACTGCCACCATGGCACCGATGGCACGCCGACTTGTGGCGAGACATGGGTACTGCAGCGGATAGCTGACAGCCAGCCAGCGGTCCACGGAGATGACGCAGAGGTTGAAGATGGATGCGGTGCAGCACAGGACATCGAGAGACGCCCACACGCCACAGAGAGCCTGGCCGAAAACCCAGCGTCCCAGCGCCTCAGATGAGGCCGACAACGGTACAACCACGCAGCTCAGAAGCAGATCAGCAACAGCTAAGTTGGCGACGAAGTAGTGTGTGACTGAACGGAGATGACGGTGGCATGCGACAGACACGATGACCAGCACGTTACCCATTACTCCGAACACAACGAAGAAGATAAAGACCACCGACATTGTCACCACCTTCGGGAGGTTTACATCATACACCGATGGCTGGGTGCAGTTCAGACAGCTCTCTAGGTTTAACACAGCTGTGAGGTTTTCTTCAGCGGGCACCATTACACCATCTGCTGTGACCTGGCTCTTGTGATTATTGCTCAATTCTTAAACTTCTCACCATCAGGTGGTGCAGCGTTTCACGTCATAGTCATCCGCGTATATAATTAAATCCGTCTGGAGATCAGGACGGTTCTGGTTTCATTCGGGCCAAAAGAAATCGGCATCTTCTGTTAAAGCCTCGCATCCGACAAAATCCGAAACACTAAACCCGACGTCGAATTTCATCTTCCCACCAGCTTTCCGTGTATTTCTTCACATTTTCAACGATGCAGGCGTGCAATCTCTTACAGCATCCTGCAAATAGAGAGGAAGAATACCTGGTGAAATACTAGCAGACACCTGGTCCATAATATGATTTAAAATATAAACGAAGCTCTTGGGTTTTCTCACACCTCGTCGTGTAGCATGACGAGGTGTGGTGCAGTATAGCATGGCATGGTGTGCTATAGAATAGTATGGTTTAGTATTGCGTAGGGTAGTATGGTGTGGTGTGGCGCAGCATAGCATAGTAGCATATAGTAGCACTAGTGGCATGGTGGACGAAAGAGCTACGGTATGGCGTAGTATTGTGTAGTATAGTAGCGTATGTATAAAATAGCTACAGTATAGCATTAGATAGAGCAGTATTGTATAGTAGATAAAATAGTTATATTTCCAACCAAACTCCTGTACTGCACATGTACTTTAACTGATTTTGACCAGTAAATGTTTAGGTTTGTGCCTCTGAAACCAACATATTGGACATGAGAGGCTCAGAACGCATTCCATTTTGTTGCCTGATATTATGAAACCAAGTTAATACCTGTGTTATTATTAAACATCCTAATGCATCGTGTTTGTTTAAAATCAAAGAATGTTACGTTTTCAGATTTACGTTTCTTTTTTTTTTTGGCAAACTTGTGATGTTCTTGAATCTTTACCAGATTTTCCACCATGCATTAGTGTGGTCCATACTAACCCCAAAGTGCACTTTGTTTCATACGTACACCATCCAAAGTTGAGATACAATAGAGTAACGTATAGTGCAGTAGACGATATAGCTATAGTATATAGCATGGCGAAGTAGAGTATAGATTAGAATAATAGAAAAAAAATAAAAATCCCTACAGTTTTGTAAAGTATAGTACAGAAAATCGATAAAATAGGTATATTTCCGTCCAAACTCATGCACCACATGTGCACTTTAACCGATCTCGAACATTAAACGTTTCGACTTGTGCTTCCGAGACGTATTTATTTTATTGAGTATAATATATTAGAAATGAGAGGCTCGGATCACAGTTTCGGAGCGATGATATCATAAAACTAAGTGCAACGCTGTGTTAGTCGTGTCTGTTCTGACAAACCATGTGAATTTGATGAACATCAAAGAACAATCCATTTTTTGTCGCCAAAACCACAAAGGGATCAAAGAATGCTACAATAGATAACAAAACCCTTACCATTTTTGGTGTGAAAAATCTGACATTCTCAGATCTTCACCAAATTCGCATGGTGACTAAAGGCACCCAAGACTAACACAGTAGTGCACTTACTTTCATCCCAACACGCTCCAAAGTCGAGATATACGGTAGTGCAGTGTATTGTTGTATAGTATAGTACAGTACAGTCCAGCATGGTATAGTGTAGTGCATTATCGTGTAGTATAATATAGTACAGTACAGTATAGTACTGTATAATAAAGTATCAGGCAGCATATTATAGTACTGCATTGGTCTAAGTATAAGCTTAGTATAGCATAGTATAGTATGGCAAGATAAAGTAGCTATAGCATAGCATGGTACAGTTCAGTATAGTGCAGTATAGTACAGAAAATATACACAGTATTTATATTTACATTCCATTTGTTCACTTAGCAGACGCTTTTGTCCAAAGTGACTTACAAATGAGAAAAATACAAGCAAAGTATATCATAATACAGTTTAATATAGTATACTATAGTAAATATAATGGCCATATAGTACAGTACAGTACAGCATGGTATAGTATAGTATACTACACTACAGTATAGTATACTACAGCATGGTATAGTATAGTACAGTACAGCATGCTATAATATAGTACTGTATAATATAGTATTGTGTAATAAAGTATAGGACAGCATAGTATAGTATAGGTCTAAGTATAAGCATAGTACAGCATAGTATAGTATGGCAAGATAAAGTAGCTATAGTATAGCATGGTACAGTTCGGTATAGTATAGTATAGTACATGAAATATACACTGTATATCATAATACAGTTTAGTATAGTATACTATAGTATAGTATAGTATAGTACAGTGTAGTATAGTGTAGTATAGTGTAGTATAGTATAGTATAGTATAGTATAGTATAGTATAGTATAGTATAGTTTAGTGTAGTATATTATAGTGTAGTATAGTATAGTATAGTACAGAATAGTATAGTATAGTATAGTATAGTATAGTATAGTATAGTATAGTGTAGTATAGTATAGCATATTATAGTGTAGTGTAGTATAGTATAGTGTAGTGTAGTATGGTATAGTATAGTGCAGTGTAGTATAGTGTAGTATAGTATAGTATAGTATAGTATAGTATAGTATAGTATAGTGTAGTATAGTATAGTGTAGTACAGTATAGTGTAGTATAGTGTAGTATAGTATAGTATAGTATAGTGTAGTATAGTGTAGTATAGTATAGTATAGTATATTGTAGTATAGTATAGTATAGTATAGTGTAGTGTAATGTAGTATAGTATAGTGTAGTGTAGTATAGTGTAGTATAGTATAGTGTAGTGTAGTATACTATAGTGTAGTATAGTATAGTGTAGTATAGCATAGTATAGTATAATGTAGTGTAGTATAGTATGGTGTAGTGTAGTATAGTATAGTATAGTATAGTATAGTATAGTATAGTATAGTATAGTATAGTATAGTATAGTATAGTATAGTAAAGTGTAGTATAGCGTATTATAGTGTAGTGTAGTATAGTATAGTGTAGTGTAGTATGGTATAGTATAGTGCAGTGTAGTATAGTATAGTATAGTATAGTATAGTATAGTATAGTATAGTATAGTATAGTATAGTATAGTATAGTATAGTGTAGTATAGTGTAGTATAGTATAGTGTAGTATAGTATAGTATAGTATAGTATAATGTAGTGTAGTGTAGTATAGTATAGTATAGTATAGTATAGTATAGTATAGTATAGTATAGTGTAGTATAGTATAGCATAGTATAGTATAGTGTAGCATAGTATAGTATAGTATAGTGTAGTATAGTATAGTGTAGTATAGCATAGCATAGTATAGTATAGTGTAGCATAGTATAGTATAGTATAGTATAGTATAGTATAGTGTAGTATAGTATAGTGTAGTATAGTATGGTGTAGTGTAGTATAGTATAGTATAGTATAGTATAGTATAGTATAGTATAGTATAGTATAGTGTAGTATAGTATAGTATAGTACAGTACAAGTATAGTGTAGTATAGTATAGTATAGTGTAGTATAGTATAGCATAGTATAGTATAGTATAGTGTAGCATAGTATAGTATAGTGTAGTATAGTATAGTATAGTATAGTATAGTGTAGTATAGTATGGTGTAGTGTCGTATAGTATAGTATAGTATAGTATAGTATAGTATAGTATAGTATAGTATAGTGTAGTATAGTATGGTGTAGTGTCGTATAGTATAGTATAGTATAGTATAGTATAGTATAGTATAGTATAGTATAGTATAGTATAGTATAGTATAGTAAAGTGTAGTATAGCATATTATAGTGTAGTGTAGTATAGTATAGTGTAGTGTAGTATGGTATAGTATAGTGCAGTGTAGTATAGTGTAGTATAGTATAGTATAGTATAGTGTAGTATAGTATAGTGTAGTATAGTATAGTATAGTGTAGTGTAGTATAGTATAGTATAGTATAGTATAGTGTAGTGTAGTATAGTATAGTGTAGTGTAGTATAGTGTAGTATAGTATAGTGTAGTGTAGTATAGTATAGTGTAGTATAGTATAGTGTAGTATAGTATAGTATAGTATAGTGTAGTGTAGTGTAGTATAGTATAGTATAGTGTAGTATAGTATAGTATAGCATAGTATAGTATAGTATAGTGTAGTATAGTATAGTGTAGTATAGCATAGCATAGTATAGTATAGTGTAGCATAGTATAGTATAGTATAGTATAGTATAGTACAGTATAGTGTAGTATAGAGTATAGTATAGTATAGTATAGTATAGTATAGTATAGTATAGTGTAGTACAGTACAGTGTAGTATAGTATAGTATAGTATAGTATAGTATAGTATAGTATAGTATAGTATAGTATAGTGTGTAGTACAGTACAGTGTAGTATAGTGTAGTATAGTATAGTATAGTATAGTGTAGTATAGTATAGTATAGTGTAGTATAGTGTAGTGTAGTATAGTATAGTATAGTGTAATGTAGTATAGTATAGTGTAGTGTAGTATAGTGTAGTATAGTATAGTGTAGTATAGTATAGTACAGTGTAGTATAGCATAGTATAGTATAGTGTAGTATAGTATAGTATAGTGTAGTATAGTATAGTATAGTGTAGTATAGTGTAGTATAGTGTAGTATAGTATAGTGTAGTGTAGTATAGTATAGTATAGTGTAGTATAGTGTAGTGTAGTATAGTATAGTATAGTATAGTGTAGTATAGTATAGTATAGTGCAGTGTAGTATAGTATAGTGTAGTATATTATAGTGTAGTATAGTATAGTATAGTGTAGTATAATGTAGTATAGTATAGTATAGTGTAGTATAATGTAGTATAGTGTAGTATAGTATAGTGTAGTATAGTATAGTATAGTATAGTATAAAACAACACTCAGATCTTCACCAAATTCACACTGTGCCTTGAAGCACTCACGACTAAAACAGTACTGCACTTCGTTTCATCCCAACACACTCCAAAGTCGAGATATAGTGCAGTGTATTGTAGTATGGTATAGAATAGTATAGTACAGTATAGTATGGTATAGAATAGTACAGCATGGTATAGTATAGTATAGTACATTATAGTGTAGTATATAACAATACAGTGTAGTAGAAAAAAAAATTCTGTCCAAACTCACGCACTGTATGTGTACGTTCACTGAAAATGTATATTTTATTGAGTGTATTATCATAGAAATGAAAGGCTCAGATCTCAGTTTTAGGAGCATGATATTATGAAACGAAGTGCACTGCTGCGTTTCTATTGGCCGTCCCTGACGCATGGTGTGAATTTGGGGGAAAATCAGAGAATGTAAATGTTTTTTTGCCCCAAAAACCACAAGGGCAACTTGTTTTGTGTGTGGGGAAAAATCTGACATTCTCAGATATTCACTGTGCATTAGGGATGTCATGACTAACACAGAAGTGCACTTAGTTTCATTTCATCTTCCTTAAAAAACTGATATATAGTGTAGAGTAATGTAGTGTAGTATTGCATTGCATAGTACAGTACCAGTAGTGTAGGATGGTGTCGTATACAGTAGTATGGTTGTTAGTATTAGTCCCACTTTGTGTGTGCGTGTGTGTGTTTCCGTGTACTGTCTTGTGTCCACATCTTGCCATGTTAACGTCTGGGGTCTCCCGCATTATTCCGCACCATCATTTGTGATTGGTCAGGTGTCCACATACATTTGGCAACAAAGTGTATTTAGTAATTTAGTCATATTGTAATATTATCGAACTGAAGAATATATATGCTTCTTTCATCACAGGCTTCCAAAATATCTGGGACCAAGTCCAGTGGAACACAATTACATCTAAACTAAATTACATCCACCTGCCAGGGATATCCATTCATGGTAATGTGACTGTGGTGAATGGGTCCAATCTGGCAACGTGCACATCTAGCTAAGCAGCTCTAAAATCAATGAACTTTTGTGAGGTCAAAAACATTCGGACATTTTATTTTTATTATTATATATTCCCTCCTAGTAAAGGCTGTCGACATGTTGGCCGTTTGGGAACAACGTAACCCTTATCAGCTTAAATGTGGAGAGATCCATAAACTGACTGACAAAACTGTGTTACAGACAGATCTCAGAACAGTGTTCAACAGTGTATATATATATATATATATATATATATATATATATATATATATATATATATATATATATATATATATATATATATATATATATATATACATATATATATATATATATATATATATATATATATATATATATATATATATATATATATATATATATATATATATATATATACACACACACACACACACATACATATATATATATATATATATATATATATATATATATATATATATATATATATATATATATATATATATATATATAAAACTTTCAAATAGCCAAAAAACATTTATTACACCAAATATTGAAGTATTTTCTGTATTGTCTGTATTTTATATAAGCTGCATATAAACAAAATATACTTCAATATTTCTTTGATTTTCCAAAAAAGGAAAATCCCAGAAAAAGAAATACGTGTTATTTAGGATCGAGAGAGACATTATTGTTCCTTTTTAGAACAACAACAACAAAAGGCAATAAAATAAATCTGAAAACATTTACAAGACGTACAGCTCTCTCCACAAATCCACCAATCAGGGAATAACACCACAGCACAAACACCAAGTGCATTTCATCATTAACAGGGGTCTGTTTAAAAAATGAGGAAACCTTGTTCATTCATTAAGACATAACATCATGAAGATTCAATTTAACCTCGTGCAGCCTTTCAAATACCCGCGGCAAGCTTTTAGAGGGTCTTTGGAACAAAAAAATGTAAAAAAAACTGGAAATTCAAAATCACACAGCTTTTTTTTTTTTTTTTTTTTTCTTCTGAACCGTATAAAAACTCACCTTTTCCCCCTTTCATGCTGAAGTCGTGTCTCCGGAGCTCAGATGTGAGGTATAGAGAGTAAACAAGTGCAAAACATGTCTGAATCTGAATCCCGGCAGCATCATTATGCACGTTACATCCTTTGCAGCCACCTGCAGGATGATGGTATGAGCCCCATGTACCCCTCCTAACACTTTTGTGCACTCAGGATGGGTGGGGTCATTGGTCAGGGTCCAAGCTCTTCAACTCCTCAAGCTTTTTTCTTTTTCTTTTTTCTTCCTTTGGCATATTTTCAGCATTTTTACATTCTCTCTGAGATTGCAGTGACACATGCACACAGATTCATCTATCTCGGATGCTATAAATATATACAATGCACAAACGTATTTAGCTTGGATTAGATCCATGAATCAGAAAGTGCTCGGGCTGGTTTGTTGCGGTTGAACACGGACTGATTGTACGCTTACAGTACCCTCTGTATGTGAAGGTCAGCTCGGATAATGAAAGGAAACAAGAAAGCAGCCAGTGAAGGACTTGGCTTGATTGGATTTATATGAAATGGCATGACCACAGGTATAAAACACTCTGAAACTCGGGTCTGCTCGGTATCCATGGCACCCGTGCGCTTTCTAATTTGCAGGTAAAGGATTTATTCGATGAAACTCTCACCAGAACCCGGAAAGCTCAACGCTCCAGTCGGTCCACATGGCCGTATATAAAGCTGATAAATTGAATAAACATTGACGTTTTATTTTCGAGGGCTACATGTCCTGTGTACATATCACCAGCTTGTCCCAATGCACTCTCAGACCAACTCTCAAAGACGCTCAGAGACTCGAGGCATGCTCAGAATTTTAATATTCCTTTGGAGGTTGCTTTGGACGTCCACCAACGATAAAAAAAAGAAAAGAAAAAAAGACGTGTCCGAGTGAGAGGCTGTACGTCAGCAGCAGATTTCTATCTGCCACGAAATGCTTTAAAAACCTTCCCATACCATAGTATATACACTTCAACAAACTCCTTCGTGAAACGTTGATTTGGTGCTCACGCATGGACGACTCTGTCTGTTAACGTATGCTAATTTATTCTGAAGAGGTTTGTTTGTGTTTAGTTATTCGGAACAGAGCTGGAAAATGGCCGTCTGCTCAGACTAATTGTCACTTCAGTTGTCTGGAAGCTGGAACTGGAGGATAAGCTGCACTTATATCCGAACACATTTTGTCTATGAATTAATTCACTCCATAAAGAGCATTAAAGCGTGAAATTCTCATACAGGGTGAAAAAACAAGTTCGGGACTCCTTTGTTTACAGACTTGAGCAATAAAGCCTTAGAGGCGAATAGTGTGGTGATATTTGTCTAAAGACATTATACAGAACTGTTTCAGTACAGCGTTTTGGTACTATGTCATGTCCTGTAGAGTAATCGTGTAATACTTTTGACACTGTTATCACAGGGGAATTTGTTGATGAATAAAAATTCTCCTTGTATAATAAAGCCATGAGTACATTCCCCAAATGAATAATTTCATATAATAAGAGTTATAATGACTCAAACATCACACTCAAAATAATCGAGGAGTCATTTTTGATATTAAGTTCAACAAGACATTTTTTTTTCATCCTTTCATCTAATTTTAAGCTTTTCATGCATGGTGTATTGCAACAATTCATTTAGCTCCAAATAATAAAATAATAATAATAATAATAATAATAATAATAATAATAATAATAATAATAATAATAATAATAATAATAATAATTAAAATAAAATAAATAAACGTGATACCGAAGATGACAAACTTTTTTCTAGACTTGTTGTTTCCAAAACATTTGATAAACTTTCCATACACATTGAGCTGGCTGTTTCCCGGATCTATCAAAATATTTCAATTCAATTCAGTTTTATTTGTATGGCACGTTTAAAATGGACATTGTCCAAAAGCAGCTTTACAGAAATATATCAATTTAGGATATAGATTTTATTGTGCCCTGTGATGGATTGGCACCCTGTCCAGGGTGTACGCTGGGTTTCCTCCCCCAGTCCAAAGACATGCATGGTAGGCTGATTGGTGTGTCTAAAGTGTCCGTAGTGTATGAATGGGTGTGTGAGTGTGTATGTGATTGTGCCCTGCGATGGACTGGCACCCTGTCCAGGGTGAACCCCACGTTGTGCCCGATGCTTCCTGGGATAGGCTCCAGGGTCCCCCGTGAAAAGGATAAGCGGTATAAAAGATGGATGGATGGATGGATGGATGTCTTCCTGGTAGGTGATGTCTAAGAACAACAGTGAAATCAACAGTAAACTCCCCCCTTATGCTCCCTGAGACTGATCTTACTACAGTAAACGTACACTTATCAATTTATTTCTAGGTTGAATACATATTTGTTTAGTCAAGCTTTTTGTGAATAGTTTTTTTTTTCTTGGATAAAGGAGCAGATCATATACAGTATAAATAAAATTCAAGTGAGACCTCTGGGGGCTGAGCCGCTCATACCTTAAAGCTCTCAAAAAACAACAACAACAACAATCCTAATTTATGCACATATTACCTGTACATCTCGGTTAAACAGAAAGAGACTTACGGTTGATTCAATCAGATTGAACTAGCATCTCCCATAGACCTGCATAGACTTACCGTTGAATCCGGCCCTTTCCAATATGGCGGACGTGTTGACGTGTCATAGTAATTAGCAACTCTGTCCAACATGGCGGCGAGAGTTTTCCTCTCTGGGCTGGATTCGCGAAAGACGCCTCATCTCCTGCGACGTCGCAACGTGACGTCAGAAACCCGGAAGTAAACAATGTAAAGAATGTTGAGAGCAAGCTAACAGGCCTGTTATTCTCTTACATTTATTTATCTTCTGTGAAAATAAACAAGGCCACGGGACTCCTGCAGCTTTAGACGAAGTTAGTATTTCAAATCAGTTCAGTTTTATATGTGGAGCGCTTTTAACGGTGGACCTTTTTTTTTTTTTTTTAAATTTTATTTATTTTTATTTTTTTATTTTTAAATGTTTGAATTTTTTCCCCTAACTATTTAATAACTATTTTATTCATATCATTACTTTAAAATATGCAGTCATGTGCACGAGTCAGGCTTTATTGCGATTTAATTGGAATAATATCAGATGAAAATGTAAAAAAAATATTTCCATCTAATATATATATATATATATATATATATATATATATATATATATATATATATATATATAGTTACTCTCCATGTTTCACTTTATCATATTGCATCTCCTTTATTATTTATTTTGGTCTAGATTCTTATCTCACTCATGTTTTGATAAACATTTGATGTCTTCTTTATGTTTTTTTTTGTGTAAACTCTAGATTATTATCTCCTTTGTGTCCCAATACTTTTGTACAGGACTTAATAATACAGTTTTATTTATTTGAAGATATTGAGCTGCATTTTATGTCTTTCAAAGGTGCTGTATTCATATTTATATACATATTATTTATTATTATTATTATTATTATTATGGTTCAGAATAACGGTGATCTGTGTTGGTATCAGGTCATGACGCCCGCTCTGAGCAGTTCAGTGGGCGGTGGGATCTCCAGCAATAAAGTGAAATACTCCAGACTAGCGAACAGCGATGAAGGTTACATCGATCTGCAGGTGAGGGGTTTTAATCATAATTCGTACAGTACCCATAACTCGTACTCTCTAATCAGAGAGCGAAGCTAGTATGAAACCGAGCGCATTATTTCCAAGGTACAGTGCGCTACAGATGCAGTGGATCTTTGCGTATCATTTCAACCCCTTTCACTGCAGCTCGTAATTATTCCTGTTGATTTTCTCACAGTTTAAAAGAAGTCCACCTAAAGTTCCATACAAGGCCATCGCTCTGGCGACGTTCCTCTTCCTGGTCGGGTCTTTGCTGATTATTATCGGCTCTCTGCTCCTCAGCGGGTACATTCACGTCGAGGTGAGCTAACAAACACATCAACCTGCAGCACAAGTAAGTATACTTGAACCCTGGCTTGTCTCAGGATCCACTCTGATATACAGTACATATGGAATAAACCTGATCATGCTACAGCGCTGTTACATTCTCAGTTCTGATTGGTCAGATGGCGTCGATTCCTTTTCTCTGGCAGTAGTCCAGCAGTAAAGTGGTGAAGATTTCTGTAAGAATAATCGCCCGTGGGGACCCGGGGGTAGAACAGGTCCGTGCTATGTGGATCAGAGAAAGAGAAAAAAAAAAAGATCCAGAAAATCAAACACACAAAGAAGGTGAGCTATCCTGAAGCACGATGACACGTTGAAGGTCTCCCTGCTCTGATGCTGCTGTGGTTAAAGCGGGGTATCTACAGACAAACCTCAACCTATAGGCAGTGCAAGGAGTCTGTCCCCTCAAAACAGTAGGAACGTGCACATCCAGACCAACCCGGTTCAAAGCTCACAGTCGGAACAGGGGGAATCCAGAGAGGAAAAAGAAGTCTCCTAATACAGCAACTCAACAATCCAAATCAAATCAAGATTAAAACCTCCCCAAAAAATCAGACAACACAAAGGATGTCGAAATGTAGCCGAAGCCTGTCTCCTAAATGGTCTGCACTTATATGGCGATTTTTTTTTAAACCTTAGCTGTTCCAAAACGCTTTTCACTGGTTCTCATTCACACACACACACCAATGCTAGCAGAGCTGGCATGCAAGATGCTAACTTGCCATCGGAGGCAACTCGGGGTTCAGTGTCTCGGAATCGAACCGCTAACCCTATGATTAGTGGACGACCCGCTCTACCACCTGATCCACAGCCGCTCTTAAGTGTAAGAATAACTTACAACGTCCAGTGGTGGATCAGCTGTCCGAAACAAGACATAATTTACAGCTATTATTGCATTAGATACCCAACCATGGAGATTCCAGTGATCTTGACCCTTTCTGCTCTCCGGACCTCGCCTGATCCATCCTGATGCCCTATCACTCTCATCGACTGGATGCTACAGCATGGAGATCGCTGAGGACGGTAAAGCTTGAAATGCTTTTGGACCTCAATTCCACATGGACGTTCTCACTGTGGTTGCTGGGACTACGGTTGCTGCGATGTCCTTGGGACTGCAATCACCACATGCAGTTTTACACTCAGGTCTCCTTTAGTGAACAGTGGACGAGTTCAACAAACAGACTTCATATAAACACCATCATGACCTTCCTTTTACTTTCACACGATCCGTCGTTACCCAGATGACGACGGGTTCCCTTCTGAGTCCGGTTCCTCTCCAGGTTTCTTCCTCATATCATCTCAGGGAGTTTTTCCTCACCACCGTCACCACCGGCTCGCTCAATAGGGATAAATTCACACGCTTAAAATCTCCATCCTGTGTTTACGTTTCTATAAAGCTGCTCTGAGACACAGTGTCCATTATTAAAAGTGCAGCACAAATGAAATCGAATTGAATTGAGTTCCATTAAACGTATTTTAATGCAAGTAGACAACATTTTATAAAGTAAGCTCACTTAAGTACTTGTTTAATAAGATGTTACCAGAAAAGGTTTTTCGACAGAGGCGTTTAACTTAGTAACGAATCAAAGCTGCGTTGTCTCATTAACTTCAAGAGAGAGACAAAGACAGGCTGGTGTAGACAGGGAACGATAGCTGTTTATAGCTGCTATAACATAAGCGAGGAGAAGAACTTACATTAAATGTAGCTATAAACGGATAAAAACTATATGATAGTTTAATGAATTAAAAAAAATTTAATATTGGTTTAAAAGGAATTAAACAGTCAGTGAGGTGCTTATGTATATTTAAAATAAAAAAAGAAATTATTAAAAACACCAAATGTTTTACTCCTAACGTATAATTTGACTCCGGAACTATTGGCACCCTGGCGTAGTCTCTATGGTTCTCTGGAGGTCGTTTTCGGTAGTGACTAGCGCGCAGTTATTAATGCGCAATAAAAACGGATGTCGTCTCGCAGGTCAAACCGTCGAGCCCGAGGGGTGCCAATAGTTTAAGACAGAACGACGTTTGAGCGGCTAAATGTGAAATGAATTTTTGAAACTGTGTAGATTTGTAGATGTACAAATCAAAACAAATCAGAAACATTAAACCGGAGGATAAAATGTCCGCTTAAATCCAGACAAATGAGACTTTGACCTTTTCAGAATGAACTTTGACACTTCTATTCGTTCCTTCAGAACCCGGACCGGACGATTCCGGTGCTCATCATCGGGGTGCTCATCTTTCTTCCTGGCTTTTATCACTTGAGGATCGCCTTCTACGCCTCCAAAGGTTACCGCGGTTATTCCTACGACGATATCCCGGATTTTGACGACTGATCCCGATTGGTGCCTTGTCGGAGTTACACGATCTGCATGACGCCATTTGTTGTATTTTACTTCCTGTGTCTGAGCAGAGGTCCGGGATGGAGCTCACGTCTCATCCTGCGCGGTATATCAGTGATACAAAATATACTCCTCTATAAAATATACTCTGATATGCAAAATAGCCAAAAGAAACGCCTTTGTATGTTTGTTTTTACGTATGATGTGACGTGTACATAGATATAAGAAGATTTTTTTTTTTTTTTACGATATCGCTATGGTTTAAAAAGAATAAATTTATAGTCTGGCTTTCTTTGTCGCGTTCGCTTGTACTTATTACGTGCATCGCACCTACGACCTTTTATACGGACGAGTGCAAAAGTTTGTGCCCCCCTCCTGGTAGTTTTTTGAGTAAGAAAACGTGAAAATGTACCCCTATTGGGGATATATATATATATATATATATATATATATATATATAGAGGTACAAAGAGAGCATAGAACCAGCACTGAGCAGCTAATTGTTCAGTTAATAAATAATTACGAAAAATATTAACCGGAAGCTGCTTGGGGTTTGTACGTTAATTGTTTTTTGCAAAACGATGGATTTAATTTGCTAATAATTCGTCAAGTCCAGACTGGCATTCCTCACTCTCATAACTACACACTCCCTATTAATCTCGCCGTAATTACTGAGAAATCGGATTAAAGGTGAACAACTGAAAAATAATCCATCAGGTGTGTAGTGCCATCTAGTGGCACAAAGTGTGCGGTCAGAGGCGAAGCTAGATTATGCGCGGGGCCCCTGACCAATTCTGACAGGTTTATGTTGTTCTTATGTCGTCACGTTACCCAGAGATATTGTCGTGACCCTTTACTTCCGTGGAAGAAGGGCAGTAGACGGGTCTCCCGTCTGCTGACCGATTCAAATCCGTCGGCACGATCGGTCAAAGCTTAAGCCCACGCCATCATAACGAGAACGAAATAAATATGTTACATGAACACGTAGAAATATAAAAAGGTTTTAACAAGATATTTCACAGATTTAATTATAATAATTTAAAAGTAGTCGAAACACATCTAAGATAATACAAAGTGTGTATTTTGGCCGTACTCGTGTTCGACGAACCGGGATTCGACTGAATGTGCGTCGCGATGATGTCACATGGCTCGTCGTGGTGATGTCACATGACTCTGCGATGACGTCACATGACTCTGCGATGATGTCTCATGATCATACAAGATAATTAACACGGGATATCGGATTATAATCCATTTGAATAACATATTTCCATTTAATAACTGTAAAAAAAGGTATCTAGCCGGCACTATATAACCTTATAGTTAGGTGCAAAAGTTTGCGTCCACTTCACTGCCCAAACTGATCTCGAGTGTAGCCAAATGTATCCGGTATTTCTTCTAACGTTATTAGAGCCAAAGCGAATGTAAGATTATTAAACCAGTTGAAATCGTTTCAAGCTGGACGTTTTTGTCATTCGACCGGCGGATAATGTCGCTTCTCTCTAGAAATCCGTCCAATAAATAAACACAAAAACAAATGAATAAACGTTTTAAATACGTTTAAAATTCTTAAAATGAACAGAATCATCCACCAGTCGAACTATGTTAACGTGAAATATGTCAAATATATATTTTTTTAAAGGAATGTCTAGACAAAGTCTTAATAAGCTTATATTTGGTTTATTGGAAACCTAGAATAGGAATAATAGAAAAAAAAAAAGACTACATTCAAGATATTTCCGCTTGTTAATGTAATTTTTTTTGCAGAGTCAGGACGAAATAAAGCCGGCGTGGAAATTTACAGAAACACGACATGGTGTGTTTAGATGGAGTTGAGGTCTATCTCGCTTTTCTTTCCTCCCACTGCGAAACCATGGGGGACCAAAACTTTTGCACCCAGCCGCACCACCCTCTGTTTATTCCCTTATCATTTATACCGTTTATACGGTCGTTGGCACGGGATCCATCCTCATGACTTTATCTAACATCACTCATGTGCTCTCAATCGGACAGACTCGTTTGTAAACAGGAGAGGAACCGAGGACAAAGTACAGAGGGTGTGCCGAACACGTACACGCGTGAGGAAGAGTTCGGAAATGAATCGCGTCTGTGCTAGTTCACAACACGGTTTAAGGAACAGTTCAGAGACAAATCGGAGAAGAACATGACATTTCTGGACATTTCTTGTCCAGGTCTTCAGTGCTGTCTCTCTCTCTCACACACACACACACACACACACGTCAATGTTGTTTAGGACATGGCGTGTCTTGTCATGGAGTGTCACTGTTGTCTGTCAACATGAACTAAACTTCACGCTGAAGCTCCACACGGGAATTTGACTCATATTATTATAAGGCTGATTAAAAAACACACTTTCTTAGCAAGCGTACTTCCCCTTGAATCCTTAAAACCTATCCAGGTCGATGTTCGCTGTTACTCAGGAACGGTTTGTACTGGGTTTTGAAATGTGAAGGAGCATTTTATTAAAACGTACTGAAGCTAGCTAGCAGATCGGACGCTGACCGACATGCAGAATTCTATTTTGGAATTTTATTATGCTTGAATGTGAATAAAAATGGCCACGGAGTAAAACACTGGCGTGGGCAGAATCTTGGTTTGATCCGCGGCTTGGTCTCGACCTTGATTAGACTTTTTTGTATTTAGTTTGATGTGACTTTCTGTTCATATAAACTGTATATAGCATACACACACACACACACACACACACACACACAATGTGTCAATGTTGTTTAGGACATGGCGTGTCTTGTCATGGAGTGCCACTGTTGTCTGTCAACATGAACTAAACTTCACGCTGAAGCTCCACACGGGAATTTGATTCATATTATAATAAGGGTGAGAAAAAGATTCTTTCTTAGCAAGCGTATTTTCCCCTTAATGTTTTCCTGCAGAAATGATTATAAAACATATCCAGATAGATGTTTGTTATTACTCAGGAACGGTTTGCAAATTCAAATAGACTCTCTGAAATAAAATAAAACACGACTCTAGTCAGGCTTCAACATGATCGAATACGATTCGTAAGGCGATGAATCGTATATACTTAATGATCGGAAGATACTTCAATACGAGTAGCGAGATGATACGTATATAAAAGGAAGATACGATTCAATACGATCGTAAGTGAATGTACTGATGATATTAATGAATCGGATATGATACGATTCAATACGATTCGTAAAACGATGAATCGATACGTGATGATATTAATGAATCGGATATGATACGATTCAATACGATTCGTAAGGCGATGAATCGATACATGATGATATTAATGATGATAATTCAATACTAATAATTATTATATTGATAATGATTAATAAATTTTTATATAATTGGATATATAGATTCAATACGATCGTAAACGATGAATGATACTGATGATATTGATGAATGGATATGATACATAATACATCATACATGATTGATACTGTGTATTAAGAATGGATTATTTATAAAATAATAAATGGATATGATACGATTCAATACGATTCGTAAGGCGATGAATCGATACGTGATGATATTAATGAATCGGATATGATACGATTCAATACGATTCGTAAGGCGATGATTCGATACGTGATGATATTGATGAATCGGATATGATACGATTCAATACGATTCGTAAGGCGATGATTCGATACGTGATGATATTAATGAATCGTATATGATACGATTCAATACGATTCCTATGGCGATGATTCGATATGTGATGATACTAATGAATCGGATATGATACGATTCTTTTACGAACAATTTATAAACCCGATGAATAACAACACTGCTGAATCTCTAGATATCAAAGGGGCAAATCAGCTGCCCCGTTGCCCCTTGATATCCACAGTGCCTCTTTAAAAAGACTTTTTCATTGCTCGAGGCCCTTAGCAAGCGATTACATCACCTGTCCTACAACCTACAACCCGGCATTGTGCTCAGATTCAACAATAGACACCATCACAAAGAAGCTTTACAGAAAGCCGGATGTAGATTTAGATCCCAGAAGAGCAGACGAGCGAACTGGGGGAGTCCGTGATAAGGAAAACGTCCCACAAGGAAGGATTCCGGTGACACCGTATAGATATATATATATATATATATATATATATATATATATATATATATATATATAAATATAACTATAACTATAACTATATATATATATATATATATATATATATATATATATATATATATATATATATATATATATATATAACTATAACTATATATATTATGAAATAAAATAAACAGAATTAAACAATCATTATAATCTATTCAAATGTTTGCAGTAGAAAATTCTTGATTCTTACTTTTAATAACGAATAAAATATTATTGTAGACAATCATTTGTGTAAATGTGTGTTCAAGATAAATATAATAATCACTGAAACGTATAAAAGTAGAAAAAATAATGCTGTGACATCATACCAATCATATTATAATAATAAAGAAATAAAAGAACTATAATAACTATTCAAATAGATGATAATATTTAGTAAACTCATAAATAATGGAATCAATAATATTTGTAGAAGTGTGCATGAATAATTCATAAGCTATACATGAATGCTTTATGAAATACTACTAATAACAATAACAAAACAATAATAATAATAATAATAATAATAATAATAATAATAATAATAATAATAATAATAAATGATACATGAGTGCCTAATGATGAATGCTAAAATTTTTATTACTCACACACACACAATCTAAACACACAATTATTTTAAAAAAAAAAAAACACACACACACACACACACACACACAAATCTCACACACACACACACACACACACACACACAAAAAATCTCACACACACACTAACACATATCACACACACTCACACACACACTTTAATCAACACACACACAATCTCACTCACACACACACACACACTCACACACACACACACACACACACAATCACACACACACACACACACACACACACACACACACACACACACTCACACACACTAACACATACTCTACACTCACACACACACACAATCACACACACACACACAATCTCACACACACACACACACTCAACACACAATCTCACACACACACACTCACACACACACAATCTCACACACACACACACACACACACAATCACACACACACACACACACAATCACACACACACACACACACACACACAATCTCACACACAAGTCTCTACACACACACTAACACATACTCTCTCTCTTCACACACACACACACACACACACACACACACACACACACACACCCCCTTCCTGGTTGATGAGAGTAAACTTGTGTGCGCGTCCTCGAGGACACAGAACACACCGAGAGCGCGAGTCTCGCGCGCCTGTGAAACACTCCGCCGAGTTGATCAGAGTTTCCGTGGAAACGTTTCACTTCCTGATCCACAAAATCCACGAATGAGCCATTTATCCCCTGACGGACATCTCTGACACCGACCCGGCGGCGCTTTCCTTTCTGCGGGAAGCTGGATGGTGAGCGTGGAGGAGTGGAACAAGAAGAGAACCTGCTCGCGACCGGGAAGGAGCTGCGCGTGCACGCGCACTACAGGAATAAGAATAAGAAGTCGGGGGAAGAATGAAGCGCTTCTGTGGAGCATTTTTAGACTTTTAAAACACCGAGCACGAGCATGGTGTGAGGACTGATCTCATCCACGCGTGAGTACGAGTTATTACTGCAGTGTTCAAGACTTTATCTCACCGAGAGATCCACTTTAATCCACTTTAATCCACTTTAGTCTCCTCCAATGCAACAACGGTATCTACACCTGCGCACGAGCGAGTTTTATGCGTTCAGTTTTGGATAGAGTATTGGATATGTATTATAAATGTTTATTATTATTATTATTATTATTATTATTATTATTATTATTATTAGCAGTAGTAGTAGTAGTAGTAGTATCATTATTATTATTATTATTATTATTATTATTATTAGTAGTAGTAGTAGTGTAGCAGTAGTATTATTATTATTATTATTATTATTATTATTATTATTAGCAGTAGTAGTAGTAGTAGTAGTATCATTATTATTATTATTATTATTATTATTAGTAGTAGTAGTAATTATAATTGTATATTATTATTATTATTATTATTATTATTATTATTATTATTATTATTAGTAGTAGTAGTAGTAGTAGTAGTAGTAGTGGTATTATTATATATATTAGTAGTATGTAGTGTATAGTTTATTATTATTATTATTATTAGTAGTATTAGTAGTAGTAGTAGTAGTAGTAGCATTATTATTATTATTATTATTATTATTATTATTATTAGTAGTAGTAGTAGTAGTAGCAGCAGTATTATTATTATTATTATTATTATTATTAGTATTAGTAGTAGTAGTAGTAGTAGCAGCAGTATTATTATTATTATTATTATTATTATTATTATTAGTAGTAGTAGTAGTAGTAGTATTTCATTATTTCATTATTCATTTGCACATTTGTCAGCTAAACAAACTGCTTTATTTTGTTGCGCGTGCCTTTTTCTTTCTTTTTTTTTTTTTTTTTTTTTAGATTTAAAGTCAGAGCTTTAAAGGTACAACAGTTCTTTAAAGTCCAACTATGTCCCTTACATGATCTTTAAAGGTGAAAAATATGTACTAAAAGCTACTGTACAAAACATGCTCCATTGATGGTTCCGTCCCAACCGCCAGGAGAAGTACAGTTTGGTACCTTTACTTCTGAGAGAGCGTAGTTTCTCTCTCTCTCTCTCTCTCTCTCTCTCTCTTTATTTTTTAAATAGCATTCCTTAAAAAAAAAAAAACCACACACTTTAGTGCTTTAATCATAAATGACTTGTTTCCCTTAATTCACACACCATTCCCCACTTCTTAAATCTCAAAAGCAGAGTCCAGTGCACTGAAATAAAGGAACCAAACAGCACTACAGTAGTTGCTCGGGTGGTACCTTTTTGTCAGTGTATCGCTTTAAATGTACAACAGGTCTTTAAGGTCCAGTTATGTCCCTTAGATTATCTTTAACGGTGAAAAATATTCACTGGAGGTTACAGAACCTTCTCCCTTGTTTGGTACCGTTCTTTCTGAGAAGGTATTATGTTTTATTTCAAATGATTGAATATAAATGAAGGTATAAAAACTGTACTTTGTCTTGTCACTGGAATGCCATGCTTTAGTGTGCATCGTTTACCTTTAAAAAGGTTTTAATATACACAGTCAGTCCTTACATTTAAAGCTTTTCTTTAACATGTACGGCACACACACTTTCCCAGGTAGAAGACAGTAACGGTACCTTTATTTCACTCCGTAGGTCATTAAAACAGCAATCTAATTTTCAGTATACTATGGTGTATAGGATCAAATGCCTAATACTTCTTTTTTTATTTTTTTTAAATAAAATTTTTTAAAGGGTGCTGATTCAAAAAATGGGAACTAATTCAGGGACCGAAATGGTTCTTTGTCTGACAGTTTTATTTAAAAGAAAGATTATTTTATTTGTAAGAGGGATTCTGTGAAACGCTTGACTCGTTTGAAACTAAATTGTGGACGGCGAGCGACATTTTTGAGACGGTTTGGATCAAATGGTGTCCAGAGTGATTATAAAGATGGCTTCATGTGTGTAAAGGTGATCTAATATGTGATAGCTCTGATTATTAGAATTAAGGTTAAGCTAATAAAACAATAAGTGAAACATTCTCACAAGCCAGCTTGATAGAAATCGGAGTCCAGATCCCTGACGAGTCTCAGGTGACGGTCACGAGAAACGAATTCGCGGAAAACACGAGGGATAAAGAGGAACGCGTTCTTCCATGGCCAATACGTCTGGCAGTCTCTGACACCGGAGACTCCTTCCATAAATACTAAATAACCATCTCGTTAAATGGAACTTCACCGTATTAACCATTTGCTTCTGTTTACGCGGAACGTCGTCGGTACAGATCGGCGTGAACGAGGCGCCACGATAGAAACGATCACGTACGGTATTAGAACGAGCGCGTTAATGTGGACACGACATTCGGTTTCATCCGAGAAAAGAGCCGACACGTTCTGACCAATCAGAATGGAGAAATTCGACAGCCCTGCGGCGTAACCCTCTCGCGAATCGAGCGTGTTTCCACAGAGACCGCCGACGCTCGTTTGCGTGGGAAAGAAAAGCGCATGCGGTCGAAACCCTGCGATTAGCGAGGACGCTTTTAAAACGCACTCCGTTCATCCGGGTTTAACGAGCGTCCTGC
This sequence comes from Ameiurus melas, assembly GCA_012411365.1. Lineage (NCBI taxonomy): Eukaryota > Metazoa > Chordata > Actinopteri > Siluriformes > Ictaluridae > Ameiurus > Ameiurus melas. The sequence goes on from CM022763.1 coordinate 30,280,885, forward strand.
CTCAATCATCTCAGTGCCTGAAAGCCACTTTAAGATCCTAACCGAACCCACAATCGAGCGGGAGCGGGCTGTATGTTTTTGGGGGGGGTTTGCACGTGAATTATTCATTAAAGTGAATTAAGATCCTGGAAGAGAGCGTTATGGACATATGGGTGTAACGTGAACTGGAGATCGTCTCTCGTTTAAAGCCTGATGAGACTCATTGGTTTCCTCTCAGTCGAGCTGGAAGACGGGATAAAGCCTTACGAGCGTATACAATATTCATTATCAACGAACAGATTGTAATGATTAATCCATCTTTCCTTTTCACATTATTACCTACAGAGAAATGTAACCAACATGGACACGCACGTCTAACCTGGCAACAAATCACATTTGTATGAAAAGTGATGAAGGGTAACGTTAAGATTGTATAAGGTGAAGGTTAACACCTTTTCTCAACAAATTCATTCACACTGAAGTGAATCCCGTCAAGACTTTCCGAACTCATAACCTTCTGGGTGCTGGTGTAGACCGCTAACTGTTGATGGAATTACACGAACGTGCAGTTTTATCCAAATCATTTGGCAGAAACGTCTTCAGAAGGTCAGGCGATGGGAAAAACAGAAGAGTTCAGGCGAAAGCGGATTAAAGAGGGTGAAAACGATGGGTGTGGCAAACGAGGGAATGGAACACGAAAGCAAGACGATATTAAACAATTGAGGAACAATAGTATAATATGTGTGGTTTAAATAGGAGGAGTGGATTGAGACTAAATAGGAAACAGGTGAGCTAGTGTTCAGGTGAGTGCGAGAGTTCAAATCCGGGCCGGATCAGGATAAGGTGCCAGATTCCGGCTCGGCGGTGGGAACTGACGAACCGAAAACTTTCTTATAACTTCATGCATATGAAATCGAACAAATTCCCACGGCTCGGACTTTCATCTTGCTAAAATTTGTACGATAATAGGTTGGGTCATTAATGAAATGTTGAAGAAGGCCTTGCTCAGTGGCTCTTTATAGAGTCCCTCCAGAAATGAACGCAAAACTTCGTGATATTCGCAGGAGCTTGCGATTTTTCAGATTGACCGCAGATTTTCCGCAGATTCGGGCGGAGACGGGTCACGTGACGTCATCACGACGCGCGTTCAGCCGAAGCGATCTTCGATTCATGAGGACAGCTAAAAGGTCTCATTTAACAACAGTCATCAATGCGAAAGTCCACGCGAAACAATTTCGCGCAATCGCGATTTCGCCAATTCGGGCAGTTTTCTGCCAAAAAAAAAATCCGCAAATTTTGAAAAAAAAACGCCACAGCAAAATCGAGCATTTTTGGCCGCAACAATCACAGGAAAACGAACTCCGCGAAATCCTCTTGTAGGAAATACGACGTGTTTTCGCTAACTCTGTCTCACGTTTGCACGTTTGTATCAACCCGACGTCCGTTTCAAAACAAAATCCAACCACTTCGCCTTTGCGTTGTAGAATTTGTACAAGTTTCTCTCGAGATCCTGGCTGGCTCGCTAGAAATCCTGGGCCTTAATCTTACAATCTTTCAAACACTAGCGCAGAAACAAAAACCTCATTTCTAGTAACTTAAAAAAAAAAAACAACTCAAGCACGCCGGCTTTGTTAGCTCAGTCTCACGCTTACAAATTCGACCTCGAACTTAGCGAGTTGAATTGAATGAAAAACGAGTACGAAAAGACACAACGGTTGGAGTCAGGGGCAGGGTTAGTGTTTGTACCGTTTCTTATGACTTCATTTATATGAAATCAAAGGAAATCCAACAACTACACCAACTAAGCGCACTTGAACTGAATGGAATTGAAAATTCGAACAGTTAGGGTCGTGAGTTCAGTGTGTGTGTGCGCCACTTTCCTTACATTTGCATTCATAAGAAATCCAACAAAATTCCAACCACTGCGATTTTCGTCAATTGAAATGGTTTCTGTTGTTGTTGTTGATACAATATAGACTTTACAAAAAACCTGGCCTCGCCAACTTGGTAACTCAACTCAACTCAAATTACACGACTTCAATTCTCATGTTTGCATGAGCAGCAACACAGGTTCGAATTAGGGGCGGGATTAGTGTTTCTAACCCATTTTTAAGGACTTCCTTTGCATAATAAAGGGAAACTCATTCATTTTAGGGTGAATTTCTGTCTCTTACACACACAATCAGAATCACAATCACTTCCTCGTAAGACTCACAGGCATCTGGACAGGTTTGAGGAATGACAAATCTCAGGGTGTGACACACACACACACACACACACACAAACACACAGGCTGTGGAGATCAGGGTGTGATCTTGACAGTAGAGATAGATTTGTTTGCACTTCCCTCCCCTCCATTAGTAGATTTTGCATGCGGTGGAAGAAGACAGCCTCGCTGTGTCCACGTATTAGAAGGACCTTCCTTCTTCACAAGTCTGCGCTTTCACACCTTTTAGTCCCTCTCGTGAGTCTGAATCAGAGCGAATCTGATGCTTATGGCTTTGTTTGCTGTTTGTTTTGGTCTGGTTTCACGCTGCATATAATTAAATCAACAATAAAAAAAAAAACAAAGAGTCATTGTTCAGAAACAGGACCAGTCGAAATAGCAAAGCATGTTCGATTCACTTCCCGTAGGTGAGTCGATTCCGAGTCGAATCACTTTCGCTTATACTGTAAGCGGATCGAGACCATGTCGCGTCGCTCAGATGCTCTTGGACCCGAGTGTGATTTTCTCACCTGCCCGAAGAACCGCACCCGAGGCGGAGAACACACCACGGTTCTGATCAAACAGACCGACCTCGTAAAAAAGAAACAGGACTAAAGGTCGTAAAAAGCATTTCATACGATGCGTCATACGATATATGGTTATGTATTTGTGGGCAGTGGTGGCTCAGTAGTTAAAGGCTCTGGGTTACTAATCAGAAGGTCATGAGGTCAAACCCCAGACTGCCAAGCTTGAGCAAGGCCCTTAACACTCAACTGCTCCGCTGTATAAATGAGATAAATGTAAGTCGCTCTGAATAAGATGCCGTAAATATAATATAATATAATGTAATGATTTGATAACCTTTCCAATTATGGATTCAGATCTTCTAATCTCTTCTCCAGAGAAGAATGGGTGACGAATCCACTAATCTCCATTATTAGACTCTTCTAGCCGTTTCTCGTTTCTTGTGTCCATCTGCCCGTGGCATCTGCTTGGGTCAGGAAAGGCCAAACGGAACTGGCACAGTAAAACGGGTTAGCCTTTCTGGCCCCGGAAAATCAATGCTATGCCCACCATGATTAAATCTGAGAACATGACCATGAACCCAGTCGTACGTTAAATCCCAGCCGTCTGTTTCCTCCTTTCAGCACACAAATGCAGTTAGCGGCTTGCGCTAGATCTCTCAGCACCCGTTAGCGTCTGTGTTTACGGGTAAACACAGGACCAGCGGGTTGCCATGGAGAGCACGGCTTGCGGAGGGCTGAAGTAATTTTTCAGAGGGCTGAAGTTCTTGCACTCCGGGTCCTTCAAGTAGCTTTTGCGCTTAGCCGTTTTTTAAGGCCTTATTGCTTTAAGGCCCCACGTTTTCAAGGAGATCTTACTGAATAGAGTCTGGATTAGAGTTCTGAGGTCAAAAGTAGCAGGGTAATAAAAAACGAGTTATGTGTTAATTACTTTGAGCGGCATATAATCATTTGTCACAGATTTCGAAATATTATCACAATATTGCATGTAATATAAATCTGTTATCACTACTGTTAGCACTGGCTGATTCAAGAATTGTGGTGGAATTGAACGTTTTATAGAGGACCGCCTTTAGAGGACATTCCGGCCTTAATCCGAAACCTAATCTCAATACCACAGGCGCTCTCCGAAAATGACTGACTCCAAGCCCCGCCCACACTTCATGACTGTTGCCACCTAGGGCAAGCGTTTTGAAAAACGGAGGCCGGCGTTGACAAATTAAACTCTAACCCAGTCCCTTCACGATTGTGCGAACGCACATTGAGCTGGTTACTTTCTTATTGGCTACGCTCCACCCACAAATGTAGCCAGATCCCTTACAAAGAGGGCGTGTCCAGGTTAGAGCCAATCACTTAACTGGGGAATTCATTCATCCGGGCAACAAAATGACGTGTAACAAATATGACGTTTAACAAACTATGAAAAATGTAGCAATGCGATTACGCTAGCATTACGTATTTAGCATCGTTGGCTAATTATAGCTGAAGAAATCCAGCGTCACGCCTCCAAATAATGAATATCGTGAACATAAATACGTTTGATCAGAGCTTGCTTGCTCAGCTGTTTGTGTTTGTTGTTCCACTAGCGTCACAGAATGCCCCTCTTCCATGTTCGCTAGCTAAATTAGCTTGTTCGCTTGTGCATGCCATAGTACTCGTCGACGATCCGTGCAGGTGGACAATGATGGCATCCTCTTTCAGATGTTGTAGAGGAAGTTCTGTTATTATATAAAGCAGTCTTTCACAGCGACTTGTTCAGTTTGGCATCACGTGACATCCGCAACCACACCGAGTAATATTATGTAAAGATATCAAACGAAAAGCACAATATCTCAGACAAGTGTACTGTGACGTTTATTTATCGCAGTATTGATGTCGTATGGTCATAATGCCCCGCCCTGCTGGGACATACAATAGAAAGCAAAGGGGAAGAAAAAACAAAGCTTTGGGACTGAATGCTAATGTTCCTTCTGAATGCTAATGTTCCTTCTGAATGCTAATGTTCCTTATATGGAAATGGAATCGAAGGCGAGATTTTTTTTATTTTTTTTTTCTCTCTCTCCAGGGATTGAGAAATGCTTCAGATTTTCTAATTACAAGGTTTAACTACAGATTTAAAAGCGGATTAAACTCAACTTCAAAATCAGTTTAACAGAGGACTCATGTGGTTTTAAGATCTTTTCATGAAAGCACACAATAATGTGTAAACATTCATGTGGAGAGAAACCACACTACAACCTTTGTTCCCTTAAAGCTGTTAGGTAGCTTTTGGCTTTTGCTTGATCTTCAGCAGCACACGGCCATCAAACACCGTGTGTTTGCTTTCAGGACTTTGGCCTTAAATAGTGCTATAAACTCCATGACTCAACAAGTCAGTAACATCACCAGAGCTTCCACATATGGAAGTGCAAAAGTTTGCATCCCCCCACAGACTTGAAGTGGGGAGAGAGGGGGTAAAAAAAGACAAAATGAACAGAAACACTTTGTGGGTTTAATCACCCTACAAGTGATTAAAGAATCTTTTTGTTTGTTTGTTTGTTGTTGTTGTTGTTTAAATCACGTTATACCACAGTGAATTCTGGATGCTGATTGGTCAGAAGGTGCGGATGAATCCTCTAGAACAGCAGCTCCGACAGTAGCGCTGCTGCAAATCACAGGTTTATATTAACGCGCTCGTTTTAATACGTGACCGTTTCTATAGTAGCGGCTCGTTCGGTGGAATCGTCGGTATGGCGACGCTTTATGTGAGGAGATGTTTACGGAAGATCGTGGAAGGAGTCTCCAGTGTTAGCGCTTGGTACCAGTCAGAGGTAAAGCTGTAAGGTTAGGTTTTCAGGACAAGGTTTTTTTTTTTTTTTGTCTTATTATCGTCAAGAGAAAGTGAGGGAATGAGAATAGGAATGTTCGGTTGGACGTTCCACAATATGAAATGTAACTATAACTGGATAAAAATGATGACATTTCATTATTTAATAAACACAAATATGTTAGCGTTGACAATTTGCGGTGGCATAAGAGGAATAAAACACACAGTCCATTTCCTTATAGGAAAATAATCAAACTCATCACACCACGCAGTTGTTGATGAATTTCCTATAGCAGCATGACACAGGGTGTTGTATACCGGAAGGTCGATACCTTTTTTTTTTTTAAATGTATTTATTTATTTGAATATATAAATGACATTTTTTATTTCTTCAAACACATGCGCTCATTTGGAAATTTTTCTTGTTCAAACTCTCAATGACAGATTCGATGTTTTGCATGAAGCAAAACAGCAAACTAACCAAACCCTAAAACAAAATGGCGGCGTGCACACCAGCAGAACACTGTCCAGGAGAGGTTATGCATGGATTTCTAGCTCGATTCGGCAGGGTAGCGAGTAAACCGATGTTATTGTCCTGCAGCTGGACACGCCCCCTTCGTGTTTATACCGGTAAGCGCGACGCTAGACGTCTATCAGGTTCATTTCTGACACGAGTTACATCATCCTGCAGCTCATTTGAATCGCTGTGAAATGGAAATGAGGCCAGAATTTCAGTCTTGTCGCTGGTCACATGATCACGGTCCCTTGGTTAGGCCGTGCTATAGTGTTTTTTCAACAATTCCAGAACATACACAAGCACGGACGCTTCATTTACCTGCCATTAGGGCTGGAACTAGCTCAAAACAAAACAAAAAGAAAAGAAAATAAAGCAACGTACGAGAAAGGTTTATGGAAGCGTAGACGGATAAGATTAAAAACGAGGAATTGTAGTCCATGCTTATCTCTTTCTGCGCTGGATTCGGGTGTGGAGTTGTGGATTTGGGTATGACGGCGTGTTCTGAAACGGTTCAATATGTCCACACAGGAACGTCACCGAGCCGTTTATCCCAGGACCCACCAGCAGCTTATGCACCAAGCTGTGTATAAAATGTTGATAATGAAGTAAGAACTTGATTTCCAATTTCTCCATGTTTGACTCTTTGTTTCCGAAATAGTTCGCACTGCTGCTGTAACTGTGAGCACGAGTCCTCGACATCTGTTCGTGTGTTGTTTACTCATCCTTGTGCAGACAATCGGCCAAACACAATTATTAAACCACGCCGAGTGGACAATCCAGTTATTCTGACTGACTAATCCTTTCAGCTGCATGGCAAACCATTCTACACGCCCGACACAGGTTTAACATACAGCATCAAGCATATGTTAATATGTTATCGTTTCTATAGTAACAGCTCATTCACAAGTACGTAAAGGGTGGCTTGGGTAACTAGGGTTCAAGCCCCAGTACTGCCAGGCTCTGGGTTACTGATCAGAAGGTCGGGGGTTCAAGCCCCAGTTCTGCCAAGCTGCCACTGTTGGGCCCTTGATCAAGGCCCTTAACCCTCTCTGCTCCAGGGGGCGCTCTATCATGGCTACTCCTGACATGATGGGATATGCAAAGAAAAGAATTTCACTGCGCTTCAAAAGACTCTATCATTATCATTAACGATATAATTGTTAATTTGGAGACGTTCTTTGGTAAAGAGATGTTTATTGAACAGTTATGGAAGGAGTCTCCAGTGTCAGGGCTTTGTAACGGTCAGAGGTAAAGCTGTCATTTTTTTAAAAGTAACATCTTCAGCACAGAGGAGCTTGCGCTAACACACCTGTTTTCTGGACATTCCACAACATGAAATGTAACTATAAATGGAAAAAAAAAAAAAATAATAACAGTGTAACGACTGACAAATTGGTGGGGTATACAAAGAATAGAGCGTTCCGGGGCTTGCTGTTGTAGGAAAATAATGGAAGGGGGTGCAGATATTTAAAGTGATATACGTCTGTTTTTCCACTATCGATGTCTTAACATGTAGTCTTTGAAAATGTATGGCACTTTTGTGAAATTGTAAACATTTCGTCGCTATAAATTCCATGTTGTAAGGGTGCACAAACTTTTTCACTCAACTGCCTATTTGTAAAAAAAAAAAAAATACTACGAATAATTTTGTTTGATGAATATTATTTGGCAGAATTGTGTTAACTGTTCGAGGATTTTGATTTATTTATTTATTTTTCATAGCTTGAATGATTTCAGAGGTTAAATGTTATTATTTGTTAATATGTTATTGACTCTTTGGGTGTTTTTACTTCTCCGGTGATTTCGGATGATCGATCGATTAATATTTGACCCGAATGATCTTTGTCGTAGTTAAGGAGATGACCGAGTGTGTCTGAACGTCTGCCTGAACGTCTGCCATGGCACTAAAGGAGCTTCCTGGACCTGGAGCTATAATTACTGCTGCGGTGGTGCTCTGCATACTTGGTGAGGAAGGATAAAGATATCCTAGCGAAAGGATTAATTTCTATGTGTTATTAGTGTTAGTATCGATATTAGTATGTGTTATCCTGTGTTAGGTGGAGTCGGAGGTGAGCGGACCATGCTGCGGGCAAAACAGGGAGGTTCGACGCTGCTGAATTGCCCCCTCAGTCCTCCTGCGGACGTTTCCTCGGCTCCGCTCCGCTCCCTAGTCGAGTGGGTCCGGCGGGATTACGACATTCCCATCCTTATGAAGTTCGGCGCACATGCACCACGAGTGCATCCCAGATATGAAGGTGAGCGTAGCAGAATTGACTAGCGTGACTAGCATAGCGTTTGAATCTGTGCCTGCGTGGAAACCTGTGCAGCGGATAGCACGGGAGGTGGGGGTATTTACTTATGGAAAGTATGTGTTGGTGTGGTGGATGGTGGAAAGGCGTCTACCAGTGTCGCGCACTCTGTCCCACGTCTCTAATTTGTGTACGATGCTGAAGACACCATTCTAGAAATCCATCCCTTCCATAAGTTTGTGCCCCTCTTACACTTACAGTGATATACAGTCATTTCTGCGAAGGATGCTTACTTGTGAATGTGACCGACCATCTGTGTGGATAATACACCGCGGCCTATCGTTTGTTTGTTTATGATTTTATCATTTGTCTCAGCCACTGAGAGTTAAGCATGCTTTGTAACATAACACGCCAAACTACCAGGGTAGTTATAGTCCTAAATGTGTTCTGTCTCGTTGGCAAAATTGCGCATGAAGTCAATTCCTGAATGAAACAGAGAATCGGAGAGCTTAGATTAGTAACTGAACTTCACTACATAGCCAAATCTAGCTAGCAAATAAAGTTAGATAAAGTTTGTAGAGATAATTAGCAATAGATCGTAGCTTTAGTTTCTTTGTGTAATAATCGATAACATGAACACAATCCAAAATCAGTCACCCTTGGTATTATTAAAGCAATTAACGCCACTTAAATAAACAGCGTAGTCGAGTAGTCTAGTTAGCAAACATAGCTAGATAACGTTCGTGGAGATAATTCCCCAGATAGCTAAAGATTCTTTAAGATTCATGAATACATACAAGGCTGACCATTTTAGACATTATAAATACACCCGTCTAGCTAGCTAAGAGAGTTAGATAATACTTGCAGAGATAATTAGCCAGGTATATTAGCTACAATTTACGCTAATCTAGCTAGCGAATATAGTTAGATAAAGTTTCTAGAGATAATTAGAACGGTATCCTACCTAAAGTTTCTTTGTGTTATGATTAATACTACGCTGAAACACAAGCTGAAATCGGTTCCTCTCGGGAAGATTTAAATGAATCGAAACTTTTTAAATAGCTTTTAACTGGCCGATAACATAGGAAATAAGACTGCTAGTGGTCCTGTAGCTGGTTTGCTAATCCCTACACCTTGTCGGCGTGCCACTCCCTAGTCGCTGTAACTGTAACTCTTCCGTGTCCGACGCGACGTCCTCGCTTTTCCTCCGTCGTTCCGTATCGTGTGCTCCGAGGCTGCGGCACAAAGGGCGTGTTTGAATAGGATACCCGAGTCAATGGACCGCGCGCGGAGCTTGTCCTTAAAAAGGCACACAATGCCGCTAATGTGGAGGAGACGAACGGCTGCCGTGGTTACGTGGCGGGCTGCCATCGTGCCCCCTGTCCAAATGGAGGGTTCGACCCTACGACCTTTCATTAGCTGAGAGACAGATTTCATTAGCAGGCTGCGTAGCCGTGGGACGGTCTGCATCTGTCCGTCGCTCTGTTTCCACGACGATTCGGGAAGGAATGTTTGTAGGAGGTATTAATGCTACCAATCAATGGAGCCAGCTTGCTAGTTTGTACAGTGAAGCTATTAGCGATTGTTAGCGTCATTTTTACACCCAGGATGAGGTTCCCGGCCTCCGGTTTCAAATGATTGCATATGATTTTCATCTGATTTCCATTTCCTCAAGCGCAGAACAATCGCTTGCTGTTCGAAACCCACGGAATCTAATAGGACACGGTGATGCTAAATAAAGATTAAATCGTCTAGATCTTATCTAATTAAAGCGCACGTGCTTTAAATGGTACTTCCTGTAATCTAAGATTAGAGCGCAAATTCCTTTCTATGACAGTGGATTCAGTGTCTGTAAGCTCTGACAGTACATTTCCTGCTGTGATATGAACGATAGGTTTTTATAAATGCTTATTTTTTAACGTTATTAATGTTTTCCGACATCTCCTGGATAGACGGAGTAGGAGTTTACGCTTTGTGGTTTCTTTCTCCCTATCGTTCTTTATTTTCCAACATTACTCTGGCTCTTTCCTTCCTTGTTTTCTTCCTATTTAGCTTGCTTTTCCCCCTTCCTTCCTTTCTTCCTTCCTTCCTTTTTCTTTTCTACCTTACCCTTTCTCCTTCTTTCCTTCCTTTTTTCTTTCCTACCTTACCCTCGCTCCTTCCTTCCTTCCTTTCTTTCTTCCGTCCTTCCTTTCCCCCGGTTTCTTTCTTACCTTACCTTCGCTCCTTCCTTCCTTGCCTTCTTTTTCTTTAGCTTGCTTCTCCCCTTCCTTCCTTCCTTCCTTCTTTATTTCCATTTCTTTCCTACCTTACCTTCGCTCCTTCCTTCCTTCCTTTCTTTCTTCCGTCCTTCCTTTCCCCCGGTTTCTTTCTTACCTTACCTTCGCTCCTTCCTTCCTTGCCTTCTTTTTCTTTAGCTTGCTTCTCCCCTTCCTTCCTTCCTTCCTTCATTATTTCCATTTCTTTCCTACCTTACCTTCGCTCCTTCCTTCCCTTCTTTTTCTTTAGCTTGCTTCTCCCCCATCCTTCCTTCCTTTTTTCTTTCCTACCTTACCCTCGTTCGTTCCTTCCTTCCTTCCTTCCTTTCTTTCTTCCGTCCTTCCTTTTCCCCGGTTTCTTTCCTACCTTACCTTCCCCCCTCCTTCCTTCCTTCTTTCTTTAGCTGCTTCTCCCCTTCCTTCCTTCCTTCCTTCCTTCCTTCCTTCATTCATCTTTCCATATCTTTCCTACTACCCTCGCTCTCCTTCCTTCCTTTCTTTCTTCCGTCCTTCCTTTCCCCGGTTTCTTTCTTTACCTTATCTCCTTCCTTCCTTCCCTTCTTTTTCTTTAGCTTGCTTCTCCCCTTCCTTCCTTCCTCCTTCATTATTCATTTCTTTCCTACCTACCTTCGCCCTTCCTTCCCTTCTTTTTCTTTAGCTTGCTTCTCCCCCATCCTTCCTTCCTTTTTTCTTTCCTACCTTACCCTTGCTCCTTCTTTCCTTCCTTTTTTCTTTCCTACCTTACCCTCGTTCGTTCCTTCCTTCCTTCCTTTCTTTCTTCCGTCCTTCCTTTTCCCCGGTTTCTTTCCTACCTTACCTTCGCTCCTTCCTTCCTTCCCTTCTTTTTCTTTAGCTTGCTTCTCCCCCTTCCTTCCTTCCTTCCTTCCTTCCTTCCTTCTTCCTTCCTTCCTTCCTTCCTTCATTCTTTCCATATCTTTCCTACCTTGCCCTCGCTCCTTCCTTTCTCCCTTCCTCTGTTCCTTTCTATCATACTTTAGTTCCCCCCTTTTATTCTTCCTTCCTTCTTTTATTTTCTTTCCTACATGGCTATCTTTCTTAACGTTTTGACTACCGTTATTCCCCTCCTACTTTCTGTCAGTGCTGCTATTTATTGCATTAAAAATGTTACTTTATAAACTTGATAATGTTCGTTTCCTTGTTGAATTGTTGAATAACGTTGTTGAAACTGGTTTAGAATAACAGCGGCCCCGTTTACAGCTGCTACAGTATATATTGAGTTGATAACAGGAACCATCTTGTTCCCTGGATGTTCCACAACGTAACTATAATATAACTATAATCAGACGTGTCGTTCTTTATTGAATAAAAATGGCGATAATTTGTTTTCTAAGCGGAGCTGCTCCTGACTAACAGAATGTTCTGCAAAAAAACAAAAAAAACAAACACGTTTCGGTCGTCTCGCAAAAGCAGAAAAAAAACCCCCCGCCGCGATTGTGTGGAAGCATCGAAGATAATCACGAGCATAAAGAAACACTCTGTGAATTTTCACCCTGAAAATATCACATTATAAATCAGTATGAGAAAGCGTCCTGGATGAAAATCCCCACGCGATAGCGTATTATTAACATTCCCAAACAAGGAGACGAAACACTTTCCTGATGTAGAACAGGAGCAGGACGTAGACGTCTGGAAGGATTTAGGATTTGGCGTCTCGTCTAACCCCCCGAGCTCACGCTCTGTTTGAGCAACGACAAAAGATTTCGAGGGATTTTTTTCTCTCAGGTGGAGATGACTGCTAGCTTACCGGACGGTGGGATGATGATGATGATGATGAAGAGGAGAAGCGTGGCGTCAGTTACAAGCCCTCAGGTCATAAAGCTTGTCTCAGGTGGTCTAGTGTTGCTCATTGTTGTGTGTTAGTCTTACTCCAGTTATGAAACCAGAGTCCTTCGGGACAAAAACCGTCCCGGATGCAACGAAACCCTCTAAAAAAAATAAAAACCCAGCACAATGCTGGAGTTTTTTTTATACGGATTAGACAGGAATCCGAGCTGTAACGCGAATCGCAGGTCCGTGCTAATATGTTATCGTTTCTATAGTAACAGCTCGTTCACGGGGACTTGTACGACGAACGCTTCACAGAAACAGATTTAGTAAGGAGACGTTTATGTAACACGTCTCCAGGGAAGGAGTCTCCAGTGTCAGCGCTTTCTTCACAGAGCAGTTCTCGAAAACATCACATGATTTGAGTTTTTTCTCTTAGGCGCTGTTTACACTAGTGCGTTTTCGTTTCAAGAACGCATAACCGTTGCTACGGTTACGCCTGTCGTCTACACTACACCGGTGTTTTCGAACCCTCGGAAACTCAAATAATAATAAATAATAATGATAATAAACCCTTCTTAAATGATCATGCTGTAAGCTACCAGAGCCACCAGGGCACCATTACTGCTCTTCCAGTAAATTCGCCGAAACAGGAAATGATGTTTTTACTGCGTCGTCATGTGGTTTCATGGCAGTTGGGTGTTTAGTATACAGAGCAGATACATGTGGGCGTTACAGCTGACTTGCAGTTCGAAGAGATCGGTGTCTGATGTCACAAGCTGTACGTTTTATAACGTCACTTCTGTCCGCGACTCTGATTGGTCAGAAGGCCTTGATTAGTTTTCTAGAACAGCATGGACTAAACAGGAGTCCCAGCTTCTAATACGTTACGGTTTCTATAGTAACAGCTGTTTGGTACGGCGGATCGGTCGAGGTTGCTCGAGAAGTTCTCTATAAGGAGACGTTTATGTGATATTCATGGAGGCGTTCACGTCTTTTTTTTTTCTTGCTTTTTTCTAAAATTTTTGACTATTCTTATTTCCTTCTTTCATTTCTTTCTTCTGCTCCTCCTTCTTCCCTGGCTTCTTAGGCTTTCTTTCTTTCTTTATCTTACCCTCACTCCTTCCGTACTTCGTTCCAGAAATTTCTTTTTCTTGAGTTATCTTTTCCCACCTGTTTTCCTTTATTCTTTCCTACACTGACTTCTTTCTTTCTTTCTGCATTTCTTCTTTTTCTTTCCTACATTACCTTCGCTCCTTTCTTTCTTTCTTTATCCTCCTTTTTACGTCCTTGTTTCTTTTATTTTCTTTCCTACATACCCTTGACTTCTTCTTTCCTTCCTTCCTTCCTTCCTTCATTTTCTTTCTTACATTACCTTCGCCCCTTTCTTTCTTTCTTTAATTTTCTTATTCCTCCTTTTTCCTTCTGTTTCGTTTGTCTTTCCTACCCTTTGCTCCTTCCTTCCTTCATTCCGTCCTTCCTTCCTTCCTTCCTTCCTTTCTTTCTTTCTTTCTTTAGTTTTACTATTCCTCCTTTTTCCCCTTCATGGTTCGTTTATGTCTTTCCTACCCTTTGCTCCTTCCTTCCTTCCTTCCTTCCTTCCTTCCTTCCTTCCTTCCTTCCTTCCTTCCTTTTCTTCCTTCCTTCCTTCCTTCCTTCCTTTTCTTTCTTTCTTTCTTTCTTTCTTTCTTTCTTTCTTTCTTTCTTTCTTTCTTTATCCTCCTTTTTACGTCCTTGTTTCTTTTATTTTCTTTCCTACATACCCTTGACTTCTTCTTTCCTTCCTTCCTTCCTTCCTTCCTTCCTTCATTTTTTTCTTACATTACCTTCGCCCCTTTCTTTCTTTCTTTAATTTTCTTATTCCTCCTTTTTCCTTCTGTTTCGTTTGTCTTTCCTACTCTTTGCTCCTTCCTTCCTTCCTTCATTCCGTCCTTCCTTCCTTCCTTCCTTCCTTTCTTTCTTTAGTTTTACTATTCCTCCTTTTTCCCCTCCATGTTTCGTTTATGTCTTTCCTACCCTTTTCTCCTTCCTTCCTTCCTTCCTTCCTTTCTTTCTTTACTTTTACTATTATTCCTTTTTCCCCTCCATATTTCGTTTATGTCTTTCCTACACTTTGCTCCTTCCTTCCTTC
>CM022763.1:30307839-30335339 GCA_012411365.1 Ameiurus melas
GTCGTCCCTTGTGGACATGTAGCGGCCGCTACTGTTGTCGCTTGTGGGCGTGGCCTGTAGAGCATTTAAATAAATAAAAAACATTTCTGCAGCCCACTGTGAACATATTTAAGTTTGATTTACATGTTAAGTGCTAGGCTTCATAGTAGCTTTGTTTTCAGATACTGTAGATTAGCAAAACTAGCAAGCTAACTTCCTTCCAAGCTTTATTTTTCTTAGTAATGTCTCATAAAAAGTCCAGGGGGTAGAGTCAGGGACCGATTATGAGACCCTTGGGACAGACCCAAAAGGCTAAGTTAGGGGTTAAAGGTTAAGGTTATAGGAGGAGCCGGATCCGGTCTAGCTCCACCCTCTGGAATTTCTGTCTGCAGCGAGGACTTTATCTCGATTTGATCTTTTTGTGATGATGATGATGATGAGGAGGAAGAGGAAGATGATTTATTATCCTGTGGTGTTATTTATACATTTCCTCAAAGTATTTATTGGTTTATTTGTACTTTCAGCTCCGCCTGTGTTCAGCGAAACTCCGCCCTCAATCACCGAAGCCTTCTTCGGCAGACCGATCAGCGTCAAGTGTGTTGCCCATGGCAACCCTCATCCCACCATCAAGTGGTATAAAGACGGAGTTCTAATGACCCAGACCAGCGATGTGATGGTGAGATATATCTATGAGTATTAACATGGTGGAGAAAAACTTGAATTGACGTAGTATTACTTTTTTTTGTCGTCCGTCTTGTGTAGCTGTGCCGCGGAATCTGCCTGAACGGCTGTGTATAAATTGCGTATCATTAGCAATGAATGTGCATCTGTATATAGAGGCAGAATAATAATGGGCCTAACAGAGAACCTTGGTGGACGCCATAATCGCGGAACACTTTCCTTTAATGTTACCAAACCAGTAACGGTCAGTCAAGAAAGATCTAAATACACTAGAACTTCTGTATAAAATGGCAATGTTTCCAGACGTCTTGGGAATCTCAGACAGCTGCCCTTTAAATCTGCCATTGTATCTCACCAAGTCTAAACATTACATCATTTTCTAGAATAACGCCAAGAGAAGTTCTTTTTCTCAGTCCAGAAGATGAACATCTTCATTTATTCAGCAGGCCACAATGAAAGGGTTTCCTTTTAAGAAAAGTGTCAGATATAACCCCTGTAAATAAAAGCTAGAAGTGTTAACCAGCCAAAGAACGTTTACACAAGAAACATGTCAAATGCTTGGGAGTATGGACATTAATAGCATCGTGACATTTGTGACTTGCATCATCGGTTTTCATTTTCCTCTCCACCAAAGTTTCCATTTATGTTCCCCTCCCTTCCTGTTGTCCCCTCCCATCATCCTGAGCTCTCTCTCTCTCTCTCTCTCTCTCTCTCTCAAGGTCCTGAATGGAGTCTGACTTTCTCTTCTGTAAGCAGAGAGACAGCAGGAGGTTACCAGTGCCAAGCCTCTAACAGCGAGGGAAATGAGATTCACACCATGCAGCTCAGGGTCATAGGTCAGCTCCTATACTATGCCTCCCTCTCTATTAGAGATTCAGTTGTCTAGAACAGTGCCAGTTGTGAACATTGTGAGCTCTCTAGCTCACATGTTGAGACAGCAGGTTCACTTGACTCACCACTAGAGTGTAGAGTTGTGTTTCTGTGACCAATCACTGATCATCATTATTCCCAACGTCCAATCACTGATCATCATTATCCCCGACAATCACTGATCATCATTATTCCGACATCCAATCACTGATCATATTGTTCCCAACGTCCAATCACTGATCACATTATTCCTGACAGCCAATCACTGATCATCATTATTCCCAACGTCCAATCACTGATCACATTATTCCTGACAGCCAATCACTGATCATCATTATTCCCAACGTCCAATCACTGATCACATTATTCCTGACAGCCAATCACTGATCACCATTGTTCACAATGTCCAATCACTGATCATCATTATTCCCAACGTCCAATCACTGATCACATTATTCCCAACGTCCAATCACTGATCACCATTATTCCCAACGTCCAATCACTGATCACATTATTCCCAACGTCCAATCATTGATCATATTATTCCCAACGTCCTATCACTGATCACATTATTCCTGACAGCCAATCATTGATCACCATTGTTCCCAACGTCCAATCACTGATCATATTATTCCCAAAGTCCAATCACTGATCATCATTATTCCCAACGTCCAATCATTAATGACTGTTGTTTGTCCACTTGCGCACTTTGTATTTCTTTTTAAACTCTCAGTGATATTTTGTCTGAATTCTTGATATAAATGACAGCATTTTGTAAATGCGTAAACTGTTTGTAGTGACGTCACAGCGTATGTATAATAGGGCATAATCTATTATTTTCTATTCCGATAAAGATCCAAAATTCTAGTCAATGAATCGTTAGAAAATCCTGCTTCTGCATGTAACACATTTGGATATGCAAATTAATCAATCACTGATGTCGTCTGGTAATTTCTAGCGACTTTTTGAACTACTTTCCCCTGAACAGAGTTGGCAGCTGTTCCCAGATCGTGTGCTGGTTTCTTTGCTATACTTTATGAGCCACTGTGTTGGAGAGATCCCTGATACACTTACTGTGTTGTAATCTGAATGGCAGTGAGGTTGGACAAGCAGATACTGCCATCTAGTGGTGAGGTGGTGGAGTTAAGAAATGTCTGCAAATCACAAATCATTGCTAACGCTGGTCAAGTAGCTTAAATGTTCTCGTATTTTTTTATTCCTAGATCATTTGAAAACAGCACAAGCCCGAGCGTGTACATCGTTCTTAAAATGACCTTTCCTCATCTCCTCGTTACAGGTCCTCCTGTCATCCTGATTCCCCCGACGGACACCGTCCTTAACATGTCCCATAATGCCTTGCTGCGTTGCCAGGCCGAGGCCGATCCTCCCAACATGACCTACGTGTGGATGAAAGAAGGAGAGAACGTCTACCACATAGAGTGGGTCTCCAGATTTACACCAAAGCGCCAGCTTGAGCATCGGTGAGACGATTTAGTGCCACGGTTTCATCCTGATCATTTTGTCTTTGTGTGCTTCGTCAGATCTCTGAAGTCTCGTGTGAAAGTGATGGTAGATGGCACGCTGCTCATATCCGGTTTAATCCCAGGGGATTCTGGGAAATACACGTGCATGCCCACGAACGGCCTTCTGACTTCGCCCACTGCCTCGGCCACGCTTACAGTGCAACGTATGTATATACATATTAATATTGATATATATATATATATATATATATATATATATATATATATATATAAATATAGTGAATATTTTGCTCTCCAAAAATATTCATGGAAATATATTTCCAGTTTTAATTAAAGAAATGATTTTATTGATAATACAATATATGGTCTATTATAAAAGATGATAGCTCTAACGGACCCTTATCTGGAATTTTTTTAAAACCACAAATTGTTTCAAATTGTCTACAGTATATCCATTTTCTTTGTCGTTTATAATTCAACTCCATTAACAACGTTAAAAAAGAGAAGCTAAAACCCGTCCATCCCGCTGTGTTGACCGAGTTAACCCCTCCTCCCGTAACAGACCCCGCGCAGGTGACCCAGATGCCCGAGTGGATCTTCCTCCCTACAGGAATGAGAGGCGTGATCTCCTGCCCGCTGCTTTCCGAACCGCCGCTGCTTCGAGTCGACTGGACCAAAAACGGAAAAGCGCTGGACCTCGACGCAGTGAGAGACGTTTCCTGTTTCTCGCCAGTTAGAAAATACACAGCACCCGGAAATGACCTATACGCTCATATCAGTACGCTCGTTCTAATACGTCACCCTTTCTGAAACAACTAGGAACAGCTTACGCAGGGACGTAATTGAAGCATTTAAGTAACATGCATCTCCAGGAAGGAGTCTCCAGTGTCAGGGCTTTGTGACAGTCAGACGTAAAGTAACGACGTCTTCAGGAGAGAGGAGTTTACGCGTTGTGTGTCTCTGATTCCTTATTCGTTTCGAGAGAGAGAAAAGACAGACTGGTGAGCGAGAGACTGTTTATAGCCGCCATAACGTAAGGGAGAACAGGAACTAACTGGATTTGTGGATATTCCGACATTCGATGTAAGTATAAACGCATAGAGAGCACTCGCATATTAGTTGTCAGGCTTCTAAACGTTCCCTTCACTCCCAGATGGAAGGGTTCTCCGTAAATCTGTTAGCAGGAAGATCGAAAAGGATTTTTAAAAAAGACAGCGTTACAGTAAAAGGCATGAACAAGTTACAACGTGATAGACAAAGCGGATTTAAACGGACGCGTAGAGTGAACGGAAGCGGGGGTTTGAAGGCGGAAGGGAATACATTTAGGAAAGCACTAATTAAAAACAGTGATAAAGAGCTGAGCCTGGACTAAAACAGGAAATGGAACACGTTAGAGCCGAGATGCGAACAGGAAGGAACGAGACCGTGACGAGTACAACACCAATCAGCTTTTAAATATGGTCCGCGTATTAGTAAATAAAGTCTCACTTTCCCATTCTCACTTCATTCAGTACCCAGGATGGATCCAGACAGCGGACGGTTCCATCGTTATCACCACGGCTAACGACGACGCGCTCGGCACGTACACCTGCACGCCGTATAACAGCTACGGGACGATGGGCCAATCAGAGCGCACCACCGTCATCCTGCAGGTCAGACTCTCGGAACGGGAAACGAATAGATAGAAACGAATACAGGAAACGAGAGGAAGTCATGCAGTGCCGTAACACGCTGAACTCTTTCAGGATCCTCCATCTATCACGCTCGCGCCGCGTAAGGAGTACAGGGTGGAGGCGGGGAGGACGCTGATTATTCCCTGCCAGGCGCAGGGAGATCCTCCACCGAAAGTCGTGTGGACCAAGGTAACCGGGACGTCGAGCTTATACAGGGTGCTCAGCACTGTTGAATTCTCAAACGGCACGTTTTCTGGAAGGAGAGGTTTATTTAACATTCATGGAAGGAGTCTCCATTGTCAGTGCTTTGTAACAGTCAGAGGTAAAGACGTTTTAAGGACAAAAGAGTTTTGGAAAAAAAGAAAGAAAGAAGAAAGAGAGAAAGAAAGAACAAGAAAGAAAGAAAGGAGGGAATGAAAATATTAGGAAAGAAAGAAGGAGTCTCCATTGTCAGTGTTTTGGAACAGTCAGAGGTAAAGACATTTTAAGGACAAAAGAGTTTGGGAAAAAAAGAAAGAAGAAAGAAAGAAAGATGAAAGAAAGAAAGAATGAAAGAAAGAAGGAGAGAATGAAAATATTAGGGAAGAAAGAAGGAGTCTCCAGTGTCCGTGTTTTGAAACAGTCAGAGGTAAAGACGCAACGTTTTTTTTTCTCGACATCTTAAAGAAAAAGGAGAAAAAAAGAAAGAAAGAAAGAAAGAAGAAAAGAAAGAAAGAAGGAGTCTCCAGTATCATTGCTTTGTAACGGAGGCAAAGACGTAAAGGTTTTTTTTCCCAGCATTTTAAGGACAAAGGAGTTTGTAAAAAAGAAAGAAAGAAAGAAAGAAGGAGGGAATGAGAGTTTTATTAAAGAAGGAAGGAGTCTCCAGTTTCAGTGGTTTGTAACAGAGGTAAAGCTGAATTCTGGCTGTGTTTCTTGTCTTATTGACTAGTGAGAACAGGAACCATCTAGTTTCTTACACGTTCCAGAATGTTAAACGTAGCTATAAATGGATAAAAATTATGAAGTGTCTTCTTTTTTTTCTTTCTTTCATTACATAAACCATTTGAATTGTTTTATAAGAGGAATAAAACATTTGAGGATAGTTACACTCACTGATTATTTTCCCGTCACCGCATGACACCGAGTGTTTTATTGCTTATTTGTTTGCCGCCAGCTTTTACGTAATCGGTAATCAGTTAATCGCATAATAACCTCATATTTCCCTCTTCGTTTTTTTTTTTTTCATTACTCTCTCTCTCTCTCTCTCTCTCTTGCTTCCTCTTTCTGTCACACTCTTCCTCTCCGTCTCTTGTCCTTTGTCTCTACTGACTTTTTTTTTCTCCTTCATCTTGCTCTCTATCCACCCATCTCATCATCTTGCTTGCACGCTCTCTTTCACTCTTTCTCTCTCTCTCTCTCTCCCCAGCTCAGTCCCTCTGTCTCTCGCCCTCTGTACTCTATAACAGGGAACGGTTCTCTGCTCCTTCAGTCTCTGAGTAAAGAGCATTATGGTGAGTGGGAGTGTAGTGTGACGAACCGAGTCGCCACCATCACGGCCACCACCACCGTCACAGTGCTCGGTGAGGATCAACACCACAACACCACACACACACACACACACACAACACAGGCAGAATTGAGATTTTTATTTTTTTTTTTCTTGTCTCTGTGCTGTTTCCTGTTCTCATCTTTCTGTGTGTGTGTGTGTGTGTGTGTGTCAGGTACGAGTCCCCACGCCGTATCCTCCATGTCCGTTGAAGTCGGAGTAAACCAGGCCAATGTGTCCTGGGTGCCTGGATTTGATGGAGGATATACACAAACTTTCACCGTCTGGTTAGTGTCTTGAAGTTCATTATCATTTCGCGTGTGTGTGTGTGTGTGTGTGTGTGTGTGTGTTCATGCTGTCTCCATACCAATAACAGGTTAAACACCGCAATTTTTCTCTGCGTCACATGCAGTGGGCTGTCTTGTCTCTGTTTTTATTGACATCAAAACGGATTTGGTCGCATAGGGCTCAGTCCACTTCGGATATATCTGTAATAATCGTGCTCATTCTCGTTCAGGTTGAAGTGCGTGTGTGCAGTTGAGGAGCAGCAGGAGTGGCGCTCGGCTCCTGGTCCGTCCTCCAGCTCCAGTGTGTTGGTCGGTGACCTCCTTCCATCCACCGAGTACCAGTTCAGCGTGATGGCTCACAACAAGCTGGGCAGCGGCCCATTCAGTGACTTTACCTCTGCCCGAACCATGGGTCAGAACCGGCTTTTATTACCTCCATTAACCAGCTCTAGATCTTCTTTCTCTCTGTCCTCATCCATTTATTTTTATTGTTTTTGCTTCCTATCCAGATGCACTTCCTGCATCGTCCAAGCTGGAGCCGCCCACGCTATCCTTCAACCGGAGCTCCGAGGGTGTTTACCTACGCTGGGCGGTTCCATCGACTCAGCAGCTGCCTATCGACAGTTTTGTCCTCCAGTCACGTCTTGAGGACGGGGAGTGGTCGACGTTGGATGAGGACATCAGTGCGAATAAGAGTGAAATGCTTGTTCGGGGATTGCAAAAGGTATTGTTTGGTACTTTCGTTTGTTTTGTAGTCCGCTGGTACCTGTGAGAGGAAATGCAAATGCTAAAATCTCAAAATCTGTTGCACAGCAGTTTCAGCGTTCAGTTACATGTTGTGGCTTTTAAGGTATTTTTAAGGTTAAATGATTCATATTGAGCAAGAAACACATTTAAAGTCCCCTCAAAATGGTTTGAGAGCTGTGATTTGATATTTCCAGTCAAGTATATATCTAAACACACTTACTTAGAGAACTACCTAAATACGGGGCACCTGTGGATCAGGTGGTAGAGCGGGTTGTCCACTAGTCGTAGGGTTGGCGGTTCGATTCCCGGCCCACGTGACTCCACATGCCGAAGTGTCTTTGGGAAAGACGCTGACCCCAGTGTTGCTCCCGATGGCAAGCTAGCGCCTTGCATGGCGGCTCTGCTACCATTGGTGTGTGAGTGAATGGGTGAATGTGAGCCAGTGTAAAGCGCTCTGGAATCACTAAGGTTATCAAAGTGCTATAAAAGTGCTGTCCGTTTACCAAATATCATCAGCAGTGGAGGATTTTTCACCACCGCCTTCACACACTTCACCCACGTGCACTTTAGCCAGGACAGTTTCCTAGCCGTGTGTTTTTGGAGTTTTGCCATACAGCCCAGATTATCACAGAGTGCTGCAGGGTCGTCATCGGGTGGTACTGTACATAATGTGATATTACTGACTCTACTGATGGAGACGGCGTATAAAGACCGAATTGCGTTCTCCGTCAGTCTGAGGTAGCGACGTTCTGGCAATTAAACAGCCCCGCGATGGTAAAAGACCTCCGTAAAGTCACATCTCCACCTTAATCCAAATATATAAAACTCCGACCACTTCACCGAGTGATGGCTGGAGAAGGAAAGACGCATAGTCAAAAACACACTGACGAAACAAAGCACGTTTTTTGTTAACGAGCTGCTTCTGTAGAACAAGACACGCCCCTGGGGGTGGGGCTCGTTCATTTTAGAGAGCATATCACTGGACAAACACAAGACTAGTACAGGATGACTCATCAAACATGTCATTGTTTTCTTGGAAATGATGAACTTTCAAATGAAACCATGAATATGTCATATAACACAGTTCTTCTCTCGTGTAACAGACGGGTCTGAAATGCCAAATTCGACATCAGGGCTGCTTTAAACATGACAAACTGCACCTTTAAAGCCACAATTACAGTCTGAGAATGGATTCGTTTGAAATCAGTACTCAATAGTGTGATGTGATATTTCCATTCTATGATATTTCAATAAATGCCATTCCAATTTGAGTTTTTCTCTTCACTTTCTGACATTCTGCAGAACTGCAACTATGAGCTAAGACTCCTGTCTCGCCGTGGAGAGCAGCTGAGCACGCCGAGTCACTCGATCAACGTCTCCACTCTGGGTCAGTGCCTAAGCCTCGCTCCACTTTCCTTCCAACTGCTCTGGTTATTCAATTTGGTGCATATCTGTTTGGATTAATCTCATAAATCATCCATTGTTCTGTTTTTGAGCCGTGTGATGGAATTAAAAAAAACAACAACACAAAAAACACACACAACTTTTTATTTTGCAGTCATGGACATGCATCCTCCAAGTTCACGCCTACCTGGGACCGAGCCTCAGCCACTCTGGGCTGGAGTCATGATTGGGATGGGCGTCCTGTGCCTTTTGCTTCTGATCGTTTTAGTCACGGTGTGTTTAATTGGCCGTAAAAGGAACCGGCGACACAGGAAGATGATGCGGGGTAAAGAAACTACGCATCGCTTTTTTTTTAAACCATCAGAACACAATGAATGTTTTATAGACTGTGTCTTTCCCAGCTCAATAAAAAGTTCTTGTTTAGAACAAAATATAAAGTCATTCTTCCCTCAGATTTCAATTCACCGTGTCATTCATTGTGCCTTTGCTTATTTCAGATCACCCCCCTGCTCCGTCTAGGAAGTAAGTGTATTTTATCAGTCTCTTATCATTTACTTCCTGTTAATGGAGATGGATGCTTTACTTTTACCTTCTGTCTCAGGAAATGGATGGAAGGTTTTTATTAGCATTATTGATTCATTGATGTGAAATAAAATCTAGCAGTGTATGTGTGACTTCTGTTATTACTGCTGCAATCGCTCATTCTTCTCATCTTGTATCTGCTTCAGAGCTGGCTCAGACCCTGACAGCCCTGACAGTGTACTAAAACAGAAGCTCCTCCCTCTTCGCCCGCTCTCCAGTTCCTCCTCCTCCTCGGACAAATCCAATCACAACGACTGTCCTGACCAGAAACAGCACCAGCTCCCATGTACCCAAACCCCTTCCCAGGGACCAATACCTCAGATTCACCTCCATCGTGCCTCCACCGTGGACGTCATTCACCGTGGGCCAGATGGCCGATTCATGCTTGAGCCTTACGAAGAGTTTGGCACTTTCTATACCTCTCCATCCAAGCATGGAATGTCGAGGCAAGGCTTTTCATGTTCATCTGAGCGACCTGGTGATGCCACACTTCGTAAATCGCAATCTTTGCGCTCTTACAGGAGTGAAAGAAGGCATCCTCCTTTCGTCCTTTCCGTGGACATGCCCTCTTGTGGATTGGATATTTCTCCTTCTGGCAGAGCGCAAACGTTGCCCAGATATGGCTGCTACTCTGTGTCTCTTGGACAGGAGATCTCAAATAGATCAAGTCTGTCCTCTGAGATCAGCGGTTCGGTTCTCTACCCACCGTCGGACAACTGTCCGACGCTGAAGCGTGGCGACACTCATTCCACAGCCAGCACACTTGTTCTGCAAATGGAGCACGAAAGAGAACAAGGCAATCTTAGCCGCTGTCTTAGGCTGGCCCAAGAGAGAGAGGAGCTGGAGCGAGAGTTGCGTAAGTACACTCTGGAACGGAACTTTGAAGTCAAGAGAGGTGGATCACTCCGAGTGGAGTGCAAGAGAGGAATTGAAGAGAATGATGAAACAGCCTGGAAAAGCAGAGGACCAGGATCCTTGCATGTTACACAACTGTCCAACAGAGAGCAGTGTCTATCCAGTAACACTATTAGTCCAAGAGAAAGAGCTTCCTCCTGTATTCCGTGGGAGGCTGGATATATGATGTCTCCCAGTAATCTGGTAAAAGCACAGAATTGCCACGAAAGGACTTTTGAGTGCCTGAAGAACTCTCATTTAAACCAAATGTCAAACCACAGAAGGTCTAAAAGTCTAGAGCGAGGGGAGCACCAACGATCACGTGTTAAAGATCAGCAGCGAAGGCGAACCATGACTGAAGGTGCCCCTGTCAATTTTGATAATAAACCTTTAGACTCAACACTGGAAAGATCTCATTATAGTGTGGAGGGCAGCCTGAAGAATCCTGCAGCCTACAGTCGCAGTCAACAACATGTTTTCCCAAGAATGAGTCACTTGGGAGATACACAGCAAGGAGGAAATGTGGAGAAAAGCAGAGGGCGGGCTGGCTGTGCCACTGATTGTGTGGAGATGTGTGTGGATGAGCCAGAGATACAGGCTCATACTCGCCTAACGAGGTCCATGCCAAGGTCCATGGGTTCTCACAGACCCAGCTTATATCAGCTGCAGATGGAGACAGAAAGACAATCAGGATACCAGACCATTCAGAGAGGCTTGAGAAGAGATCCGGAGAGGATGAGTAGTGGGTCAAGTAGAACCCTTCCCTCAAAACATCGACAAAGACCAGCTTCCCAGAATGGTCTTAGTGGCGATTCCCAAGATATAAATCACCACAAAAGTGCCCCTAGTTTGGACGATAAAAAGTACAGTGAGCAATTCCTGCCCCCTGATGCCTGGGTTGACTCACTAAGCATGGCGCGAAATTCCTCCCTGTCTCCTTGTCCAAGTGGAGAGGAGAACCGGGTGACAGAGAGTCAAGAAACTGAACCGTGTGCACCTTCAGAAAATCAGCTTCGAGACTCCTATCATCAGCAGGCCTCTGATAGTGCCTCTAATGCCGATCAAGACTGCCAGCGCCACAGTCCGCCTACCATGCCTCTAGAGGGTTCCCACTGGCCTCCAATGCATTGCTATTCCCCAGAACCCGAGGGAAGTTGCCGGAGCTATGCCAGCCATAGCAGTGGCAGAGGAAGTCTGGATCAGCCGAGCAGCAGGCAGTCCTTGTCTTTTAGCCCACCTCTAAACAGCTCCCTAGAGATCCCTGAGGAGAGCGATAGGGATGAGGCTGGCCAGCGCTCGCTACATAAATGGTGAGGAACACCTGCTTCAATCTATTATTTTATTTATATCAAGGCTAGTGTTTTTCTAAGGGGGAGAGCTGTTATTGAAGCTAATTGAATCAAGAGTATTAAATAAAAGAAAAACGGAATCCTACAAAATTGCTTTGTCGTCCATTTGCAGAGTTTCTTTTTAAATCATACCCAAATTTCTCATAAAGTCCCACTTGGTTCTCTCCTGTCGTTACCAGCTACTAATGGTGTAGACGACAGGTTCTCAACCCCGATCCTGGTCCTGGAGAACCCCCATTCCTTTAGATAGTGTCACTCTGATTGGCATGAGAGAGAAGAAAGCCCTCCCACCCACATAGCAGAAACACTTCCATGCCTTCTATGCCATTTTACAGAGATATTCTGACATGAGCGTTTATAGTTTTGCCTGTACGGTGTGTGCTGCGATGAAAACAACAAAAGAAATATCTTTAAAACTATATCTCCAGCTCCAGGAGAGATTCCGTCGATGAGAACTACGAGTGGGACTCGCACTACGACTCTAATGACCTCAAAACTTCAATGAGCCCAGTATGCCTGCAGGGGGAGATCCTGAGCAAGGGAAGACGGAGGAGTGCTGCGAACGACAGCAGGCTGGCCTTAAAGCAGGACAAGAGAGGTGGGGGAAATTTGTTGAACCAGACATATTTAAAATGTTCTCCTAAATGTTCTTACAGTTGAAAAAACGTTCTGTTTAAGTCCCATTTTATGTAAGGAATCACACATCGGTGGGAGTTCATGTCACCACCCTGAAGTTTATTATTTTCATAGAAACAGCGCATCCTAGAGTGGTTTATTCCTCTTACACCACAGTAAAACCACAAAGCGTAAACTCTTCAGTCCTGAAAATGTCGGAAAACTTAACATTACAGCTGTACTTGACGCTGGAGACTCCTTCCGTAAAGGTTAAATAAACATCTCCTTGTAGAAAACGTCACCGTATCCACGATTACATGCGTATTTAAATCCGTTTATGTTGCGCATCCGCCATACAAGTCCCTGTGAATGAGCTGTTACTATAGAAATGATAATATATCATCACGAGCACATTTGAATTAATCCCCACCTTATAACCAATCAGAACTGAGAATTCTACAGTTGTTTTATTCAATGAATCGACGTGTGTTTGCAGGTCTGTACCGCTCGGTTAGCATTTTGCCCCCCAGCTGTGAAGAGTCTCTCCTGGAGCGGGAAATTCAGCACGGCTCCATGTGCTACTCTGACCCTAAGCCTGCTGCTGAAGCGGTGTTATTCTGAGTCTTCATGGTAAGGACACCTCCAGTATGTACGCGCTACATTAGCAAGCTCCAGAGCGCAAGGCCGTCGTTCGATTTCTGTGCGTGATACGAAGCCACAATTTCACCGCGCACGTGACAATTGAAGGGAGATTTCGTCGACGCGTTACATTTACATTTATTCACTTAGCAGACGCTTTTATCCAAAGCGACTTACAAATAAGCACAGCGATATATCAAGCAGGGAACAATACAAGTAGTGCTACTATACAAGATCCATTCATTGAATACCAGAGGACGCGACAAATCCAAACGATTGGCCAGAACGATTCCTTTGACCAATCCTATGGCTTTCGTCAGTTCCCCAATCAAATCCTTCGTTCCTATCTGCAATTACTTTCCATTTACTAATTGAAAAATGAGCAGCTCTCGTTAATTCTATGTACTGTAGGGGCGGTATGTTGAAAAAGAAAGCATGGGAAGACGTAGCAGAGGTTTGTTCGGGTTTCCGGCGAGTGCACATCGCTAGGACAGTTGGCTTGCTTTGCTAATCTAATCTAATCTAATCTAATCTGAAAACGAAGCTATGAAGTTATGAAGTATGAAAACGAAGCTATGAAGTTGTGCACGTAACACGGAAATCAAGCTGTAGGCTGTACGTTTACAGTCTCCCGTCGGAATTAGACATATGCAAGCGCACATCCATGAGAGACCATCGAACCGTCGATGCTTGTTGCTTGCTAGTGTGCATGTACGCCGTCTAGTAAGTGTGTGTGGCTATGTGTGTGTTTGTCTCTGCATATAATAAATAAGAAAAATACCAAAAGTATTATTCGATACCAAAAGAAATATTGTACTGGACATGTAATTAAGCTGAATGATAACTTCGCATATCACATTCTTAGATGGAATAGCTCTATTTAATATTTAAACACTTCAATATTGAATATTACCCAGAGCGAACCCCCCATGCATATTTGATTCCGTAATCTAACACACTACAATGTTCATTTCTCTTTCTGTGTAAAACAGGATCCTCTGGACCAAACATGGTGCACCTCGAAACACGAGAGACTCCTAGACGTTAGATGAGAAACCGACAAAGATGCAGAACCTGTTTTTTTTTTTTTTTTCTTGCGTCCAGTGTTCGAAGTTTCCTCACCGCTTTCGCTTTCCGTTCCGCTTTACGCGACTTTAAACGCGAATTTATGCAAACGACGACAGCCCGTTACTTTCCTGGACAAATCCAGCTGTCATGACATCTCCAGTGACATTTGAAGTCGGGATCATTTCCCCGTGGGATTGAGGAGAGCGCCTCCGATTGGTTGCACTCACCAGTCTCAAAGGCTGAAGGAAATGAATCCCTCGTTTCATCACTCGTCTGAGATTACACCGAGGAGCAAAGTGACTCAAGAAACCTGCTCTAAATAAACTGCTGCGCTCTTTCGGCACTGCGATTCACACTTCCTGCATCCGCGAAATGAAAGAAAACGGAAAAAAAAAAAAAGAACGTTTATGCCAAGGATGGAACAGGTCTAAATCGAGGACGGTTGCCAGACCATGTGGTCAGATTCAGGTATTTTTGAGTGCTTCAGATGGAGTTCCGAGCAAACTTTCCGCATGGCGGTTAGCCGTGGACTTCGATATCGATCCTCGCTCGGAGACCGAGCAGTGGGATTAAAGGCCTGGTCAGTTGTGAGTAAAAGTTCTAACGTGAAAGCTTTCTTTTTGCACTCCTTGCCTTTGGGAATAACATGAGAGGACACGAACAGTGATTGGTGCTCTGAGGGCGTACGAGGTGATCCATTATATAATGTGAAAATGGCTTGATGGAAGGCAGAGTTCCCTTTTTTCAAAACAAAACAGAAACTTACATGAAGGATTACAGCGAAAAGGACAGCCGAGATCAGACCGTCAACCGTTTACTACACCTTTATTGTCAATATATCCGATATATTTTTCACATTTACTTTCAAACACTTTATCCTCATTTATGAAGACGTACACGAATGGATTTATTTGTAAATGATTTGCAGGGGGATTTAGACATGAAATGTAGTTCCATGAAAATCAACTGTATTTTCACCAAGGAGAATCACTACAGGGAACCTCGATTGATCAGCTTCAAAACATATAACCGTTGATGAGTTGCTTCGATTTTATATATATGGATTACTCTGTCGAGTTGAACTCAATTATTTATTTCCATTACACTCCTCAGTTCCTGGGCGCACGGTAGCTTAGCGGTTAGCACGTTCTCAGTACAAAGACTTTCATGGTAGGCTGATTGGCGTGTCCAAAGTGTCCGTAGTGTATGAATGGGTGTATGAGTGTGTATGTGATCGTACCCTACGATAGATTGGCACCCCGTCCAGGGTGTACCCCGCCTTGTGCCCCATGCTCCCTGGGATAGGCTCTAGGTTCCCCGCGACCCAGTAGGACATGCGGTATAGAAGATAGATGGATGGACCTCAGTTCCTTGACTTGATAGAAAACATCTATTCATGAATACTAGCCATTTAATCCAAATAAAAGCAAAAAAAAAAAAAAAGAGGAGGAGTTAGTGTGTGTCTGTGGTAGCTGCAATGGCTGAGCTGCATTACTGGATTTAGAAGATTTGGAGCATACCATGCGTAAGAGGCGCTCGTCCACCGTTTAGTCGTCATTCTTAGTCACTCCCTATGAGGTTTGCCATTTATGGAGTTTTGTAGGCGTGGCTGAATGTAAATTTGTCACGAAGACGCTCCGTACTTTACAGATGATCGGTGGTCGTCGGCAAACGCACGAGTACGAAGAATATCAGCGTGGTTCTCTGTATTTGTGTAAACCCATTGGGAATATTTATTTCTGGTGTAAAGTTCCAATATTTACTCGACCTACGAAAACAAAGATTGATAACTGAGGCCCACCGTGCAATTTATTATTATTATTATTATTTTTTTTTTTTATAAAAGTCAGTGAGAGCACACAGTTTGCCAGATATAATTCTTTTATAAAAACACAGGATGTTGAATAGCTCGTTAAATGTCAGCTCGGTTCCCAGGGGATCACCCACCCACACACACACACACACACACACACACACACACACTTTAAACTCCTTTAAACTCTGTGGACATGGTCTCAGCGTACAGATTCGAACCGAGAGCATCAATATCTCCATTGAAATGGTCATTAAAGTAGCCACACCGATCGCGATATTATTCTATTTTAACTTTGTGAGAAAGAAGCCTGGAAAAAGACGGGGCTGTGCGACTTAAAACATAGAAAAACTTGGACAATTTCCAATTTAGACTAATATTGCGGAGGTATCACAGACTGTACCCCGCCTTGTGCCCGATGCTCCCTGGGATAGGCTCCAAGATTCCCCGTGACCCTGAAAAGGATAAGCGGTATAGAAGATGGATGTAACGCACCACATCGTGCAGTGTTTTCCAAAACCACGGGATTCTAGACCCAAACATTTCCGCTCATCGGCACTGAAAGCTGAAAAACTTGGAAACGCTGACGCGCCTCAGAGAGTTGCTGAAACAGAGTCATTTGGCTTTCAGGCTTTCGTGAAAGAGAGGATTAAGTATAATTACACATTGTAGGATTTCACACACGGTAATCTGACTTGAAAGCTTCTGTCACTGAAAAAAACGAAAGAGAGTCAAAGAGTAAAAATAAAACAACCTGACAGTTTCAGATTTTCGTCATAATTGCAGCTCGCGCGGTCACGAAGAAAACCCCGAAGACAATCAGAGACGGAACGATGGACATCTTTGGCCTAGTCGTTATTTAAAAAAAAAAACTCCCAAGGAGAAAAAGAACGGAAATAAACAGAAGAGAACAAACGGACGAATAAATCAATAAAAATTGAGAGAATAATTTGTAACGATGATATCCATCAATCGTGGGAAAAATCGCTAAGCTACATAGGATACGTTAACAGTTTAGGCATCTAGGCTATTAGCTTTGCATTCACAGTTGTCGGCCCTTTTTCTCCTTTCCTTCACTCATCCAACAACCAGAGAAATACAACTTCCTGTCAACTTTCGCAATGCGACCCTTGGACCGGATTCGTTTATCTGAACGTGCTATAATTGGCGCGCATATTTCTCGGTGGCGCTAAAAGCAACTTATCGCTAATGGTTTGCAAGAGCTCCTCACCTTCTTGCGTTACTCACATGACCCCGGTAATCAGCTTGAACAGCTGCTTGACAATCTCCCGAATCAGGACGTGGAGAATACGTTCCGTGCTATAAATGAGAAAAATACAGACTCGTGTAGAGGAGAGAAGAAGAAAAACGGCTAATGCTAGCATGACGCAGTCACTTAGCACGCTAGCTCAAACAGCTCCCTGCTGAAATGTCAGTCAAAGACTTCCTGCCGTGTTAACGCATTACGATTCCGTAAATACGATGCTTTTCGTCTGCTTTTTATTCGGTCCTTATTGGAGTTTCCTCTTAATCAGTCGCGATACAAGCCAAAAAAAAAATGAATCGAAGAAACTTTCCTATCGACTTCGCTACGCCGAACGCGAACGCCGCGCTTGCTTCCGAAATCAGTAGGCCTTAATCCTGCTGCCTGATTAACCGGATTAATTAATCCTTTAATAATTCACCTTCAAATGAGGTCCGTTACCTGCGTTACCTTCACCACAGACAGCGTACTATTGTTTTATTCCGTATCTGTTAAGGGCAGTTAGGCACACGAGATGCACGCTCGCCTCAGACTAACCGCGATCAATATTCACGCTTAATCAGGAGAGGTAATGAAGTGCCACATCCAGCGTTGTCTTCTAGCAGACACTCAAAATTAGTCACGGATAAACGAGCGGATTTAAAATATGTGTTTCTCGCCGTTTTAAGCCATTTCGTAAGAGACGTTGCTGTAGGCTATAGTCGGGGGTGTCCGATCTTATCCGGAAAGTGAGTGAGGCCGGTGTGAGTGCAGATTTTCATTCCAACCGAGCCGGAGCCACACCTGCGTCTACTGAAAGCTCGAGATCAGCTGATTAAACTTGGCTCCTGCTCGACTGGCATGAAAACCTGCGCCCACACCGACCCCTTCCGGATAAGATCGGACACCCCTGCTATCGGCTACGCAGAGCATCAAAACCCATCACAAGAAGTCGGATCGGAACGCGCTTTACACCACAGCGCTGTTGGATTCTCCGTCCTGATTGGTCAGAAGGCGTTGATTCGTTTTCTATTTAAAAAAAAAAAAAAGGAGTTATCGTTTCTATGGAAATGGGTCATCCACAGAGATCGATGCTGCACATAAGAGGTCTCTGCATCGGAGACGTTCACGGAAGGAGTCTCCAGTGTCAGTGGCTTGTAAGAGCTTGTAGGTTTTCAGGACAGAGGAGTTTATGCTTCATGTTTACAACTGCTGTACCGTAAGCGACAACAGGAAATAAGCTGTTCTACAACTGTAAATGGATAATAAGTATGACGTATAGCTCTTTAATAGGCAAAACATGCAACCACTGGGACATAGGTTAGGTCATAGGGGGTTATGGTCTAAGTCTAACCCTAACCCTAACCCTAGGTCACTGGGAAGCTGCTGTCATATAAGAGGAATAAAACACTTCACGGTGTGGTGTTGTAAGAATAAGAATAAGAATAATCAACTTCCACATCTAAACCTACAACCGCAACAACCGCTACAACTACCGCTTTATTCTTTACTCGACTCTGACCAAAGTGTGAAGGAAAGACGCACGTTTGTCACGCGTGCTCTATTTTGCTAATGATATTTTTATACACTACTGTTCATATGATTATTATTATTATTATTTTTATTTTATTTTTTACATTTCATTACCACCGTGCAATGTAAATATCCTTACATGGAAATGTTTCTATAACTGATCGACGACTACATGCTGTCTATCCAGATTTTAGAGTATTTTTCTAGACTAGACGAAGGTTGGTTTGTTTTGTTTTTTTTCTTTTCTTACTTGTCTTTTAAACTCCTGCGTTCTTCAGTAAATAAAGAGTGCAGTCACTGTACAGAACGGCGATGTCTCCCGCTGTTTAAACCGAACCAGATGTTGTTACAGCTTTGTACGATGATTTTATCGACATGGTCACATCGGATATTTCTGTGCGATGAGTTTATACATTAAAAGTAAATGATTAATAGTTGTTGTGTGTGTGTGTGTGTGTGTGTGTGTGTGTGTCATCTTGGTGGGACCAAATGTCCCCAAAAGGACTGGAATATCAGGTCTTCCGTTTATCTTTAAAAAGAAAAGAAAACAACAACAACAACAACAACAACAAAAAAACAACAACAAAATAACAACAAATAAAATAAAAAAGCCAAAGGTTTTCATGGGGTTTGCAGTTTAATTAGATATAGGTGAAGCCTGGCCTTAATTAGCCACATTAATAATTAAATCAATGGAAGGTCCTTACAAGAATAGTACTGTGTGTGTGTGTGTGTGTGTGTTAACTGAGGAGTTCTACCTTCATTCCAGATGATTCAATTAAAAAATCCAGTAACAGCTCATTAGGCCTTCTAAGGACAGAGATGGCCACAAACACACACACACACACACACACACACACACACACACACTCACATATGCCTAGACAGTTGTTTATTTAGTTTTTGTACCGAAAGGGTTACAGTAATTAGAAGCATGTCTCGGCACGTCTTCAACACCTTATTAACGTACTTTATCTCGTTTTGTTTTTCTCCCTTTAGGTTATTACTCGGCTGCGATGTGCGCTCGGAGAAATCAGCGGTCGGTCTAAACGATAGATTGGGAAAGATCCGCGTTTCGGCGCTGCCGCGGCAGATTGTTGCTATTTTTATACTTTTAATGAGCCATGCGTTTAGCGAGTCGTGCGACTGATATCCGGCAGCAACATGCAAATCAGAGAAGAACTCCCAAACGCTGTGCTCTGTTCAAACGCAGCTCAATCCGCGCACCTGCGTTTATCCGACCGTCATCGTCGTTCCGGAGTCGTGATTATATCCGGACAGATTTGCTCGAGCAGAAATGTCTTTTCTAGTTCACCTTCTAAACACAATCTTATCTCCCTTCATTCTTTCTCGAACAGCGCTCTCTTTTCAGCCTGGCTGTGGACGCATTAGTATGCGTCCGACGTCCCGTCTCCTGCGTCGTTATTCCTGCCTCCCGGCGCTCTCGATCTCGCTCTAGCTCTCGCACACATGCTAGCAGATATCGATTAGCATACGGTGATGAATACGAGTGTGCTGATTCAGGATCAACACTCGCGTAACGAGACGCTTGATAAACACACGGGCGAAATGCGTTTCCAATACGATTCGAGCTTTAAGCACAATTTTTCCTCTACAGCCGACATCTTCAGGGTGGAGGGTGGGGGTGGGGGGCGGGGTGTTGGGGGGAGAAAAACCTCCAGAATGTACTCACGTAATCACTTTTAAAGTCAAACTGATTAGACGTGACCTTTCGGCTCATTATCTCAGTAAGCGATCCTCTTTTTTCACCCTTTTGATTTCATGCACTAGTTCTCTTTTTCTTTGAGGTTCTGGCTTGATTATATTGGGGACGGGGGGACGGGGGGACGGGGGGGACGACGACGACGAGTCAGTCGACTCTTTCTTTTGTATCCGACGCCATGTGTTACTAAAAATAAATGTGGAAGCGAATTTTCAATCTTCTTTCTTTCTTTTCACCGAGGAGAACGCTTCACATGGACCCAAGACTGTTGGAAAAGAGAGGAAAAAAGCCCCCACATGAGAACACTCTAACGGACTTTGTTGAAAAGCAGACTTGCGTTTCATGTCTTTGATACCCCACCCCACCCCACCATACCATTTTTTTTTTTTGAGTATTGCCGATCTCCTTTGAAGCACTAACATGTCATGCGTTTTTCCCAACCCTGTACTTGAAAACTCTCACTGTCAGTGAGATAAAACAAAACCTGTCCAGTTTCCACAGTGCTTCATTCGTTCATCACCGTTCTCCAACTTTCTTACCTTTTCACCCATCGCGGCACTAACAGATGCTTTAAAAAAAAAATTAAATAAATTATCAACACTCCAAACTCAGCAGTTAATAACTGGTTTCTGGTTTCAAATGTTCCTTTGGTTTCAAAGGTTCCTGGATGTTTGACATCCATCGCAGTTTGGTTAATTTATTTCTACAAATGACAAGGAATTCATCGGCCCATGTTCAGTAGATACATCAGAGCAGGGAAGAAGTTAGATATGGTGAAATCAGGTAACATGAAGCTCTCCTCCAACATCTCCACCATCTCCTCCAACATCTCCTCCATGCAAAGCTCAGTTCTCAACTCACTTCTCTCTTCTTTCTCTTTACTTCTTTTCTACCACAGGTATACTGTTATGATGCCTAACTTAGATGTGCATGGCTATATCTGCACGGGTTTCCTCTCAGCTCCCAAGAACATCCTGGTAGATGAATTGGCTATAAGAAAACGCCCCTGGGTGGGAACGAGCACATTAATGGAGCCCTGTGATGGACTGGAGTCCCATGCATGGTGTATTCCCACTTCGGATCCAGTGTTCCCCGGATAGGCGCGAGGAATTTTCTCAGCCGTGACCAGGACTGAAGATGGGTGGATGGCATCAGACATCAATGTTGCCTATTTGTCTCCTGTCAAGACTCTTCAATGTCATCACCTCAGTTGAATGTGAAGTTCTAAGTAGATTTATTAGGCTTTCTGGTGATTTTTTTCTTTCTTCTCCTGCCAAAGTGTGCCCAGTCATCCTAGGATCAGCTCTGAATCCACGAGATAAAGCAGCTCCTGAGGATGAATAATTTTGGAAGTTAGACGTTCCTGATTCGCGCTCATGTCAGGAAACACAGCGTGGATTTCCTATCTCTCATCAATTGGCGTCCCACAAGGCTCAGTCCTCATTTCACTTCACTTTCGCCTCTATATAACCTTCTCTCGGTGATGTAACATCATCTCCCAATACGGTTAAAAATGTTATGACATCCGACTCATCTTTTTCCTCCCACAGTCAGATAAACAAGTATTTTATCTCTAGCCTGGAGAATAACAGCTCATCATCTCATGTTGCTGTGTATTCTTAGAAAAGGCACGCTCTATGCTTTCCTTTACTGTTACTGTAACAACAACAACAACAACAACAACAACAACAACAATGTATAAGAAAGAGCTCGTTAATACCAACCTGTGATTTGCAGATGCACTGTAGGTACAGTATCGAAATGAAATATACAGTATGCAGATCAATCAGGATCGAGAATTCAACAACGCAGTGATTTTAACGTCGGCATTTGAAGGAAGACCAGCAGGAAGAGAGTTGTCATGTCTAGAAATATCTAGGGCTCGTATGAGCGGTCGAGCAGAATGTGTGGAGAGAAAAGGTCGGGCTCTTCTGATGTTATGAAGCGGAAATGTGCAGGATCTGCCGGTTGATCTGGGGTAATCGGAGGGGTTAAGTCTGATCCCGAAAATCACACAGGGCGTTGATAACGATTGACATTTCCAGCAGAGTGGACTACTTCGTTGATGTTTATTAAGGGTTACACGGGTACTTACGTTTTAGTAGGTTAGACCAGTGATTTAAAAGTAAATAAATAAATAACTTGATCTTTGACTACAGGTCTTTTCCATAGGTTTTAGGACATCGCTATTTGCATTAGTGCAATAAAGAACATCAAACCGCACTTCAAGTCCCAGCCACATGCAGGCGACGATTGACATTTCCAGCTTCAGACCTTGTTTATATTACACACTGTTAATAAAGGTGGAAAACAATAACTCGGCATATCATATTACACTATTTTAGGTCATACCAATTCTGAAAAGGCGCTTGTGTCGGTGAGCTGGTGGTTCGGCTTCGATTCTGAAACTGGCAGAAGCTCCATATGACTTAATGATGGATGGCGGACGCGACGTTTACAGCAGCGTTCCGGGAGATTTTTTTTCCTCACCGTGTTCAACTTTCAAAAAACGAGTCTCGGATCAAAGATCATCTTTGGGATTGGATAGCTATCGAGCTTTTCATTCCTGAACTTTCCACCTGGGCAGCACGTGACAGGTCAGAGTGGTATAGAAGTGTTGGACTGATTTACACAACAGCTAATGGCGTTTGAGATATGCCAGGCCATAGCCCTGCCAAAGCAACACAAACTCGAGAGTAGCTTAGCGAATGGAAAACTTTTTTTTATTTATTTAGTTTAAATGTATTTTTTTTTTTTTTACTGCTACTGAAGAACATGACTCCCCCTGGGGGCAGGGTATATACTATTCTAGACAGCGTTTAATTGGACAAGCACAAAGATTAGCACAAGTCAAGGTCATTAAAAGAACTTTTATGATTTCCCCGGAAGTGACAGACTATGACATTGAATCGAGAATATCTCCGAAACGATTTGTTTTTCTAGAGACACAATCGTACTGATGTGTATGACGTTAACAGACAGGAGCAAAACAATCTGAAACACCAATTTTGATTTCAGTGCCTTTCTAAATTCCGCAATTATAGGCATTTTGTACGTCCGCATGTTTACGCACTCGCTTGTTTGCGCATTTTGTGCTAAGCTCCTGGGTACATTTGGCGAATTAAGTGATTCAATTCAATTCGTACATTTTATTTGTAAATTTTATTTGTTATTTGTACAGCGCTTTTAACAGTGGACGTTGT
Source organism: Ameiurus melas (assembly GCA_012411365.1). NCBI lineage: Eukaryota > Metazoa > Chordata > Actinopteri > Siluriformes > Ictaluridae > Ameiurus > Ameiurus melas. The sequence continues at coordinate 30,331,155 of CM022763.1, forward strand.
CTCAAAGCAGCTTTACAGAAACATATCAAATATAAACACAGGTGTGTTTAAGTGTGTGAATTTATCCCTATTGAGCGAGCCGGTGGTGACGGTGGTGAGGTGAGATGATGTGACGAAGAAACCTTGAGAGGAACCGGACTCAGAAGGGAACGCGTCGTCATCTGGTTAACGACGGATAGTGTGAAAGTAAAAGAAAGTGCATTATGGGTTTTATATGAAGTCTGTTTGTTGAACTAGTCCACTAGTAATTGCAGACCAAGCGGTACAATCCTAAGCAATCTCCAGGCTGTAGCCTCCAGTCGATGAGATCTCCATCCAGTAGTAGGACATCAGGATGGATCAGGCAGGTCCGGAGAGCAGAAAGAGTCAGGATCACTGGCATCTCCATAAAATCATGTGTGGCTCGACTCGACTGCTGCCACCATCTTTAATTCAGCACCATCCGCCTCAGTATCTCAGAAGCAGCCCCACCCACCAGCCGTCGACTGGCTTTTCAAACTCTCCAAAGTCCTGTTAAATTGCGACCTTACATAATCCAGCAGAGTAGAGGAATGCGTAATAAAAGCCAGAGGAAACGGCAGCTCTGGCGCACCTGTAGTCACACCGTGTGCTTCTGTAAAGAGCTCGCAGCCGAGAGACTGACCCGAGTGATTACGCCAGGCTCGAGTCACATCTCGGCCTGCCAATTAGACCGTCGTTTCACAGCGAGAACAGAAAACACAGCAGTGCATTGTGTCATGTTTGTTGGCGAATGTTTTGGAGACAATGATGAAATAAACCTCTCTTTCGTCTCTTTTTTGTTTTGTAAAACTACATTTCGTACAATTCCTACATTTAGACCTTGTGTGCTGTACCGTACACCCATGTTGTTCAACTTTTTGGAGACGGTAACGATCCTATGCTTGTTGATACACAACGATGGGTTTCTCTCGTAGATAGAACTGGTATAAATGTGCTAGCAGGGCTTTCGGAAATAAAGAGACATCGATGTAAGGATTTGTACGCATCGACAACGGATTATTCCTTAATATAAGAAATAATCTTCATTAAAGGTCGGTGGACTTTTTCGTGTCAGTATGAGAACAAAAAATACAAGGAGAATATTTTTTAATTTTGCTTCTTTGTCAATGAAAAAATGGCTAAAAACACCAACATTAAAGGCTGTGTGGTTATGAAACCTGTGCTTGTCCCTGATATCACCATCAATCATTACTTGGAGGTCGGCCAATGCGCCTATAACTCTTAGCTAGAGCTTTACGTATATGGCTTGGAACTGTCTTCTGAAATGATTACATTGGCGAGAACAGGATTGTCCGATTGTCCTTCACAAAATATCAGAGGTTCTGTCTACAAACATTTTTTTTGCAGGAAAACATTTCCCGCGACCCCCGAACCTTGGTGTTTTGGTTTCTCCTTGCTTTAGAGTGCCACCGGAGTGAGTCCTAACACCCGGGAATGAGTTGCACGTCCGGTTCCATCGTCCCAAAGTTGTTTTTTTTTTTTTTGTTGTTGTTTTTTTGTTTTTTTCGAAGAATTAACAGAGGAAGACGAACATACGTTAGTACTGCTAAACTTTTACGCAAATACACTGTAATTAAACTAGCGTGTACGTTCAAAATAGTAACCCGACCATAGTTAGAGAGATTAAAAATAATATCGTGATGTAAGAGATGTGCGAGTTTCTCGCTTGAACCTCCATCTACAGTATTTTCAGTATCCAACCACCCTGACAGTAAGGGGTTGTTTGAGATAAAAGATTAAATCCAAGATCGATTTAAGCCATGTTCAGAGCAAAATCTCCTAATAGTCCTTGAGGTGAAAACCTTTTGCTCTACTGGAATCATGCGATATAATCTCTGATATGTTTGTGGAGGCCGATCCTCTTCTCGCCACGTCGATAATTATTTATCAGTGGTGGCTTGGTGATTAAGGCTCTGGGTTACTGGTCAGAAGGTCGCGGGTTCAAGCCCTAGTACAGCCAAGCTGCCACTGCTGGACCCTTGAGCAAAGTCCTTAACCCTCCCTGCTCCAGGGGGCGCTATGTCATGTCTGACCCTGCGCTCTGACACCAAATTCCTGACATGCTGGGGTATGCGAAGAAAAGAATTTCACTGTGTTCTAATGTATAAGTGATTCATAAATCACGTCTTTATATCATTCCTTCCGAATGAGATTACCTAAATTCCATACCTGAAAGTGTATAACTATAAATGTAATGACTGTAAATACCTTCAGTAAAAAACACATTCATTTTGAATCAAGACTCAACTAAAGATCGATCCTTTTCATTCTTTCTTTTATTATTTCTGTCACGGACACGAAATCAGACTGACCTAACGACCGACGATTTGAGATTTAAATTGTTTTGTCGTTGAGCGCTCATAAGAAAAACACACCGATTAGAATAAATGCGCACTTATATAGGGCTTTTATCCAAAGCGCTTTACACTGTGTCTCATTCACTCACACACCAATGGTAGCAGAACTGCCATGCAAGGCGCTAGCTTGCCATCAGGAGCAACTTGAGGTTCAGTGTCTTGCCCAAGGACACTTCAGCATGTGGAGTCACCGGGGCTGGGAATCGAACCGCCAACCCTACGATTAGTGGACAACCCACTCAACCAACTGCGCCACAACCGCCCGAATAAAGAAGTGAGAAGCGAGAAGCGAGACTGAGGGTTATTATTTCTTTCTCAGCTGGAACATGACACATGCCGAATCCTGGACATTGTGTTCTGTCTCAGAGTTCATTTGAGGAATGTGTGTCTAAACACCAGGAAATACAGTATTCATACAGTATTCTGCAAACATTTCAAGACTGCAACTCAGGACTGAAAGAGCGTGACGGAGATTTGTATCATTGCTCTCATCAAATTAATGAGAAACATCTGCAGCGTCGAGCCGGAAGCTATTACCCGTGTTGGACGAGATGTGTGTAAACGTCTTCCCGAAGAATGAATGTACTAGAAGGGCTTTTGAAGATAAAACGAGTGTAAATCAGTGTGAGGTTTTATTTATTTATTATTGTTTTTTCTTTATTTTTACAGGAGAAAGAAATGTAGATTGAGTCACAAGATCCCAAAATATACTCTAAGGACGTTGTTTGTTTTGATTTATAAATGACCCGAACTCTTTAAGTGTTTAATGATTTAAAAAATTCATAATCCGCCGGCTTGTCTACAATCCTGCTTGATGTAGCACGGCAGAAATGTGTGTGATTAAGCCAATAAAACGTCTTTGACATTTAAAGTCGCCGGAAACGGAGTCGTCGGTGTGTAGTGAGCCAGGCTCCTTAGCAGTGCTCGAACTCATGTACACGATATACTGATTCACCACCTACTGAACTACGGAGCCGATCGAGACACACCCTGATATACAGTACGTGTAGTGCCGGTGAGGATTAGTGACAGATGTGAATGATTAGAAGTCTGGAGACTGTGAAAGTGTGCTCTGGGGAGCGTAGTCCGGGCCGACCATATCCGTGCGTTCTGGGAAATTGAGTTTGCGGACATTACTATTATGGATATTGCTCGAACTATGTAGGTTACTCGTTTGAACTGTTAGCGGAAGTCGCATTCAAACAAACGATATTTAAATGAGGAGCGTACGCGGTATATCGGCCTTTCTGCGATGAAAAACTGAGAAACATCTCCATCCGTCTTCCTCCAGTAGTTCCTCAGCAACATCAAGTGACTCAGTGGGAACAAGAGAATTCAAGAAAACAGACAGGAAAACATGCAGACGTGTTTATCGGATTTACAAGACTGGGCACTTTATTGGGGGCTGTGGTGGCTTGGCGATTAAGGCTCTGGGTTACTGATCAGAAGGTCGGGGGTTCAAGCACCAGTACAGCCAAGCTGCCACTTTTGGGCCCTTGAGCAAGGCCCTTAACCCTCTCTGCTCCAGGGGGCGCTGTATCATGACTGACCCCAACTTCCTGACATGCTAGGGTATGCGAAGAAAAGAAAATCACTGGGCTGTAATGTATACGTGATTAATAAAGACTCGTTATCCTTATCATTAGAGCATTACAGACTTGAAACATTTAAAGATAAATCAGCAGCTGCATTTATGATTTCGAATATTGCTTTAAGCATGTCTTTGTGTGTGTGTGTGTGTGTGTGTGTGTGTGTAAGAGTTCTTTTAGGCCATCGCCGAGACCTCGTTTTATAACGCAATGCCAAA